>FXXK01001979.1:21658-47348 GCA_900184695.1 Betula pendula
TATATGTCACGCCATTCCACACATCTCTTTTGGGAGAAAATTTTTGATTTCTTAGATGTCAAGAAAGGCAAAGAATCCAATACTTGAACGAATTCAAGCAAGGTATTTACAAATGATGGATTTTGATCTATTAATGTTTTTAAAAACCACGTTAACTTTAAAAGAATAAAAAAAAGATAAAACGATGATCCTAGCATTATTCATAAGTTACATGTCACGCCATTCCACACATCTCTTTTGGGAGAAAGTTTTTGATTTCGTAGATGTCAAGAAAGACAAAGAATCCAATACTTGAACGAATTCAAGCAAGGTATTTACAAACGATGGAAAAAGAAGAAGAATAACGAGGAAAGCAAACTCAATGTTCAAGAAAAGTATCCCAAACAGTAAAAACAGAAGAAGAATATAAAAAGCATCTTCTGCGCAATATTGATAAGAAAACAAGAATATTTACTAGTCAAAAGAAAAACTATAATTAAAAAAGGCTAGAAATTACGATCACTCAAACGCAAGAATTCGCTTGGTACAACAAAGCAAATGCAGCAATTCAAAAAGGGGAAATGCTATATATGACCCAAGTATTCAGATTTTATTCACCAAATTTGATGTGGCACGGTCTTTCAACTAAAAATATTTATTTTCATTTATTAAATGCTATGAAGAGGACCACGCCGCATCAAATTTGGTAAATAAAAGATGAATACTTGGACGGTGTATATAGCATTTCTCAATGATCATATCATGTTATGGACTGGTATTAAGCAAAAGAAATATAAATTTCTATCTCCCTCTCTAAGTAACAAAATTACAAATTAATCTTCCTTTCTCTTTGCAAGTTTTCTTTTTAAAAAAAAAATTAAACATTTAAAATAAAAATATCATAATGATTTTTTGAGATTAAAGAATAAGTAACCTTTTCTTTCATATATTCATGTGTAACATGCAAGCAGGGGTGTTATAAATATAGGCCACGCCTACTCCTTCCTATCACACAGCAAACATATCTTCATTCTACCCTTTTTGCATTCCTTCACTCACCAATCACCATCAAGAAATGGCAGAAGAAATTCTCTTCAACGTTGCTGAGGGAATCATTGAGAATTTGGGCTCTCTGGCTTTCAAAGAGATCCGACTGCTTTGTGGTGTCAAAGATGAGCGTGAAAAGCTTAAGGACATGGTTTCCGCAATCCAAGCTGTGCTTCTGGATGCGGAGAAGCAACAGGTTGAGAACCATGCAGTTAAAGATTGGCTGGGAAAGCTAGAGGATGCCATGTATGATGCAGACGACTTGCTAGATGATTTTTCCACTGAAGCTCTGCGGAGAGAAGTGATGACCCGTGATAAGACGGCAAAAGAGGTAATTTTGTAACACCCTCAATCAGTTATCGTACAAATTTCAGAGGCATAAAGGCATTAAATAGAACAACCAGGACATTAACTAAACATAACAAATGCATGGATTTAAAAACTTTATTAAACTTAAATGCAGAAACGAAAAGGCATAAAACATAAATTCAACAAGAGTTCTTAAAATTCTCTCTTGTGCCCTTAAACACTTATTGAAAATAAAGTGAAATGAAAATTACATGACATGCATCTCCACCATCTACTTATGCATTTGGCCTCCTAGTTTGTCTTTTCCTGACATGAAAAAGGAAAACATAATAGGAGCGAAAAGGCTCAGTAAACAATTAACATTAATTCCCAACCAATTAAAATCCTGCTGGGGTAAAACATTTTTTCCTATAAAAAATTTCTTTTGAAAAACTTTCAGTTCAGCATACCAGAAAAAACTTTGATTACTGCTTCATAAAACTAAACTTGGAGAAAAAAAAAATTAAATCGTGACTTCTTCTTATACTATGACCTCTATATGCATACCATTACGTCTTGTATGTATTGGGTTGCACATAATCCCAAAGGACCCGTTCTCATTCCGTGGCCGCGTGAAGAGTCATCTAGGCCAACTAATTAACCTCGGTGCACTCAGTGGCCCAATAGGTTTTTTTAGCTTCTTAGGTCAAATATTCGTTGGGATATTGTATATCATATGTACAGCCGCAAGAATCACTTTAAATGAATATGGAAAGATCATGCTTTGAAATTGAAAGACAAAAGAGAAACACTTATATGAGGATTTCGTCCGCTCCTTGTTATGGGAAAAAAACAAATTCTTCTTGCTTCAACAAAATCAATGGTTATCCTAGGGATTTTTGAGCATTTAGATCTTCTCTTCAATGACCGGAGATGACCAAGAGAGTGAGCTCCCAAGAGAGTGTTCAGTGTGCATCTAATGCCTCACGCTCCTCTATTTATAGGCTTAGGTTTACTTAGAAAAGAGGAGAATCCTTAAAACAATAGGGGAGGCAGCAAACCAGCCCCTACTAGGATCTAATCCTAGCCCATGTTTTAAAATTAAAACAAAGCTCTTACCGATAATAGAAGTCTGTCACTATGGTCAAATTATATCAGCTTTAAGAGAGACTAAAAAGAAAAATAAAAATAAAAACTAGCTCCAATAGGCTTAGGACACTTGTCATCTCATGACTTGTCATAAGCTATTAATTACAATTGACCGCACTAAACAATTGTAATTGCACTATAGTTTATATTTTTAATTTAATCAATTAATTCCATAGACCAAACTTATTTTAACATTTGATTCTACATAAAATATTTAGTAGTTGAATTAAAGTCAATTCACTGCATCTCATCCTTGAGTATCCAATTTAATCTCTTAATTATTTTCGTACTTGTGAAATCTCATTTCATCATGTACATAATTATTTAAGTAACTATTACTAAAATGCTCTGACCAGAGATTGAGAATAACTAATTCTATTAAATCTAGCTATATCAAGGGGAAATTTCTTATCTCTTTGATTTAATCAAAAGATTTAGATTCCTTCTTGAGATATGATATTCCGACAATGTTAGATGTAGTCACCCAACATACCGACTATTTTGATAATCGAGGACCTCACTCCTTAGTATATCAAATTGACCTCTATTTTACATTTGAGTTCACAATCTTCTTGGGATTGAGAATCAATGTTATAAGTAATATACAGTTTCACATCATTCTTTATGAATAGTGTTTTAAAAGTTTGAAAACTCCTCTGGTTCGTTTAGTGTATTGTATCCATACAAACACATCAAATCCAAAGTTACCACTTCTCGTGATCAAGATAAATTATCACGATTGATGTGTTACAATCTTATAGAATGTTCAATTTCATTATTAACTGCGAACATTAATTTATAAATTGCGAGGTTTATGGTTTAAGATATTTTGTATGATAATCTCATTACTCACACCATAAACCATATTCAATGCAATCTAAAGATTTTTACATGTACATGAGAAAAATCTTAAAATAAGGCTAGACAACAGCTAACTACCTGAATCACGTAGTTCAGAGACGTCAGCCTTAATTTTGCAATCTAATCATACTAACCCTAGTTAGAAGTTGGTTATAATCATTGACCCTTCCTGGCTTTTCTCCCTTATAAAAAAAATATTTATTTATTAAAACGTGGCTTAGGGCTTAATCTTAATTAAACCACCTTTTTCGGATTTTACTTTGAAAATAAACATCTTACTTTAGATAAATATTTGTTCCTTGAAAATATCTTTTATTTCTATTTATGGATTTTTAAAACCATTTTAACTTAGAAAATCAATTATCTTCCTATGTTTACTTAAGAAGATTCTCATAATTTTAAAATAAATCCTTTGACTTTTAATTTGGGGAATTGCCAAGAATGACATACTTAATTGGACCTTCTCCTAACTAGTTTCTCAATTCTAAATCTATAAAAAAACTTAAACGGGCTTTAAAAAACATAACATGCTAGTTTTGGGCCTAATTAGCCTAAAACACTTTCTAGGCCCATAATCTAATAACAATGGATCAAACACACTTCTCTAAACATGTTTAACAATTTTTCCGAAAGTAATTCAAATTAGTAGCTTTTCTTAGATTTTTTTTTTGGAAAATTTACATTATTTAAACCCCATTTTCCTTTAAATATATAATTATAATTAAAATCAGTTCTTAAAATATTTTGAAGATATTCATTTGAAATTTTCAGCCTTGCAAGACTCTTCCATGGCCGAGTTCATGTTAAATCATAGGCTTTGTAAAATATTTTTCATAAAAATATACTTTGTAGTTAAAAACACGTGTCAATTTATTTAAGAACTAAGTATGGTTTGGCTGGGGTATATTCTACCCATGGCCAATCCTTACTTGTTTTCTTAACATAAGATTTTGAAATTTAAATCACAAAACCATTGGTTACATGTATATATCTAATGAAATTTTGAAACTTTGATGTACAAATTATGCATATGGGTTCGGTTCAGGGCCTAACCAAACCACCAAGTGGTTTTTGATGATGTAATCAAATCAAAATCTTAATGAATTAATATGTGTTTGTGCGATTTTATAGATCAAGTTATGATTTTTTATGTAAATATCATGTGAAATCCGATTGGTGTGATAAAGAACATTGATAATCTAACAAAGTTTTGTGTCTCTAATATGTTTATTGTGCATGTTATCAACTAAAAACACAAAATTATGCAAAATCACATAATTGATATAAACTGACATATATATAAGCTTAATAAATAAAAACACATAGTTTCATCAAAACTAAAACTAAAACATTAAAATTTGCATAAAGAACTCAAGAAAATTGAAATACTCACACTTGGGATGTAATCGATCATGAAGAGAAAATTACTTGTTGCTTGAATTCTCTTGGCCATGTGATATGAAATCTTGAAGAGAAGTATGGAATTTTGTTGAGAAAATAGGGGATAGCCGAATAGATGCTTGGGTTTTGTTTTTGTTCTTTGTAAAATTTTGGGAAAAATATACTTTAGCTCCTTGAATTATACCATTTTTGCACAATGCCACTAAACTTTAAAAAGTGACATTTGGTCTCCCTTAAACTATCACCTCGTGTGAAAAGGCCAATCTATTAGTAATTAGGATCAAAATAGACGGAAAATCAGTCATGTGTGACTATTTTTGCATTCAACTTTCCAAAATACCCTTAATATTATTAAAAACTAAATAATAAGAAAATTAAAAATCAAAATTATTACAAAAAATAGATTAAAAAAAAACAACTTAAAAGAAAATAAAGGGCTAAGGTGGTTCAGGTACCTCCTTTGGATTTTGGGGTTGGCTATGAGGGTGGTTTGGCCAACCCCTAATATTTTGTTTCCATTTTTAAAATTCAGTTTAAATGCTACTTTTTTTAATTTTTTTTATTTTTTTTTCTAATAATTTTTAGGGATATTTTGGTATAAAAAAAAAATCAAAAGTAGTCACATGGAACACACATGACTGTTTTTCCATCTATTTTGACACCAATTGCTAATAGAATGACTTATTTAACATGGGGAGGTAGTTTTAGGGGCCAAAATGTCACTTTTTTTGAGTTTGATAGCATAAGTTCAAAAGTGGTGGTAGTTTAGGGGCTAAGTATATTTTTTCCTAAAATTTTGAAAGAATGAAAAAGTGAGGGATTATAGGGGTCGGCCGACTATAGGGTATTTAAGGTTAGGGTTTTTCTTTTCTAATTAAAAAGGGTTTGAGTCCTACTTTCATTAGGATTTCATTTAGGGCTTAAAATTAGGCTTTGGACAAACACCCTAGAGGGGTGGGTAGGGTAAAATTTATTTCAAAAGAATTTCAAACTTTTAATCACATGTAATTTACTGGTCAAAGTAAGATTTGGATTCAAATAAAAGACATCGAATTAAAAATCCCAGGCAACAGGTGGCCAGGATTCCATTATATCTAGGGTTCTTGAATTTTATTTTTGTACATAATAATAATAATAATAATAATAATAATAATGTCACATTAATGAGTTTGATCCATGTAAACTAGATTAATCTACTTTATAAAGTTGGATGTATGTTACAGGTACGCATATTCTTTTCCAAATCAAACCAGCTTTTATATGCTCTCAAAATGGGTCATAAGATTAAGGCGATGAGAGAGAGGTTTGACACCATAAATAAAGTTGCTGGGGATTTCCACTTAAGGGTGCTGCACGAAGAGACATCGGTTAGGAATAAGAAAAGGGATAGCACTCATTCTTTTGTACGTGCGGAAGAAGTTATCGGTAGAGAGGATGATAAGAAGAAAGTTATGGAATGTCTAATGGATTCCAACGTTGAAGAGAATGTTTTAATCCTTCCAATTGTTGGTATTGGTGGATTAGGGAAGACTGCACTAGCCCAACTCATATTCAATGATGAGAAAATTGAAAAACATTTTCAGCTAAAAATGTGGGTTTGTGTGTCGGATGACTTCGATGTGAAAATAATTGTTGAAAAAATTTTAGGATCTGCAACAAATGGTGACATGAATGAACTGGCAAATAAGCTTCGAGAAAAAATTGATGGAAAGAAATACTTACTCGTGTTGGATGATGTGTGGAACGAGGATCGTGAAAAATGGCTTGGCTTGAAAAAATTGTTGATGGGTGGTGCAAGAGGCAGTAGAATATTAGTAACTACACGCAGTAAAAAGGTTGAAAAAACTACCCACACAATTAAACCATATTTATTAGAGGGTTTAGATGAGCAGGCATCATGGTCTTTATTTAAGCAGATGGCATTTGAGAAAGGACAAGATCTGGAAAATCCAAGCATGGTGGCAATTGGGAAGGAGATTGTAAAAAAGTGTGTAGGTGTCCCTCTTGCTATAAGGGCAGTGGGAAGCTTATTATACTTAAAAAACTCAGAAACAGAGTGGTTGTCTTTTAAGAACGATGAACTTTCAAAAATATCTCAAGAAGAAAATGACATCTTATTACCAACTCTGAAGCTAAGTTATGATCATCTTCCATCACACTTGAAGCACTGCTTTGCTTATTGTAGTTTGTATCCAAAAGATTACAAGATTGATAGGTCAACATTGATTAAGCTTTGGATAGCGCAAGGGTTTGTCAAGTCATCTGATGATCAGAACCGATGCTTGGAAGATGTTGCCAATGGGTACTTTATGGATTTACTTTGGAGATCATTCTTTCAAGAAGCTGAAACCGATGAGTTTGGTAACGTAATTGCTTGCAAAATGCATGACTTCATGCATGATCTTGCCATTTTAGTGGCTGGATCGTTGATCACCACATTTGATGATGAGAAGAGAAAGATTGATGAGAAAACTCGTCATGTATCATTTGCCGGTGATTGTGATGCAATTTTTTCAACAATTTCAACATGTTTATATAAAGCAAGTAGGATACGAACATTTCTTTGTGACAAAGGCTTTAGCGCTGAGAGAGACTATGATGCAATTTTTTCAAGTTTTAAGTTGTTGCGCGTGTTGGATTTAAGATATTATTATTTTGGGCCGGATTCAAGTTATGTTGATTTTGTGCCAAGCTCAATCGGGAAGTTGAAGCATTTAAGATATCTTAATCTTTCTGAAAACAAGAAAATCAAAAAGCTGCCCGATTCTATAACGAGGTTGCAGAATTTACAAACATTAAGCCTCATTAATTGTAATTCACTCAAGGAATTGCCTAGAGGCATTAAAAGATTAGTCAATCTCAGGCATCTTGAGATAAATGGATGTCATGATTTGACTTATATGCCACGTGGATTGGGGCACCTGACTAATCTTCAGACGTTACCAATATTTGTGGTCGACTCGAGTTCCTCGAATAGCAGTGGTTTACAAGAATTGAACGGACTAAATAAGCTGAGAGGGGAGTTAGAGATTACAAATGTGGGACATGGGAAAGGTGTTGCGTCAGAATGTTTAGCTGCAAATCTAAAGGAGAAACAACATCTTCGTTCTTTGGAATTGCGGTGGAGTTGTAAAGGAGATGTCAATGATTTAGACGTTGCTAATGATGAAGCGTCATTGGAATGCTTCCAACCGCACCAAAATCTGAAAGAGCTTGAATTAATACGATACAGGGGTTCAAGGCTTCCGAGTTGGCTTTTGTCACTCACAAATCTTGTTAGATTTGAATTAATTGCGTGTAGGAAATGCCAATATCTGCCACCATTGAGTCAACTGCCTTCTCTCAAGTATCTTTCTCTTTACCGTATGGATGATATGGAGTACATATCAGATAGCAATGAGTTCTCGTCTTCTTCATCGGCGCCAGTACCATTTTTCCCATCCCTCCAGGAAATCATACTCGTTGATTGCCCTAATCTCAAGGGGTGGTGGAGGAAGAGGGATTCTTCTGTGGAGGTCAATAGGGATAGTGATAATTCCGTTAAAATAACGGAGCATCGTTTGCTCCCTTCCTTTCCTCGTCTTTCAACATTAGAGATCTGGAATTCCCCTATGTTGACTTCCATGCCAATGTTTCCACATCTTGAAGAAGCGTTGTTCCTAGATAATGCTAGCTCGAAGCCACTGCAACAGACAATGATGATGAATATGTCAGAATCGCAAAGCCCAACGTCAACAGCATCAACCTCCCATTCATCCACTCCTCTATCAAAATTGAAGTTTCTATCTCTGGTTTACATTGCGGATCTAGAAACTCTGCCAGAGGAGTGGTTGCAGAACCTCACTTCTCTCAAGTATTTGGAGATATCTTTTTGCGATAGATTAAAGTCACTGCCCGAAGGAATGCGTAGGCTAACCTCTTTGCATAGGCTAACAATTGAGGGTTGTCCCATCTTATTGCAAAGATGTAAGAGAGACACAGGTGAGGATTGGCCCAAAATTTCTCACATCCCAGACTTAGACTTACGGTATCCACGTCAGCAAGAAGAAAATTCAAGCACCCATGCATCTTCGGTATATTACTCATCATTTTATTTGTATCCTTTATAGAAATTGAATTACCCACCTTTTCTACACCTTCATTTTCTTCATTATTCTCTCTCGGTATTTCTTGGTTGTTAAATTTTAGATGCAGAAGCGGCACCACGAATTGAAGCACAGATGAATTTGAGGATTCGAAGCTTATTCAAAAATCTAGGTGAAACTCGAGCAAATATTGTGCGGAAGACCCAATTTGGCAACAACACTCCGAGAACTACCGTGCTGCACGGGTATTCTTTTGGTTCAATTCTTTGTTACATATAAGCTTCCCACATATCATTTTTTATAAAAATAATCAATTAAAAGATTTGGCACTTGAATAATTTCACTGTAAATATCAATGCCTATACCATGTACGGGAAATCAATTAAGTGCAGAAATGGGAAATGGCAGCTTACATATGTCTGTACACTTGATGATAAACATAAAAAACAAATGTTTGAAAATAACGCTAGATACAGCTGATAGATTGCCACTGATCTACAGCTAAACAACTATTCAAATATACAAGAGAAATAAGTGGTGACAATCTTCATCCTTATCTGATGTAGAAGATAAATACGTGATTCTTCACATTTTAGGAGAAATAGTTAGTAAATTATTATTATTTTTTTATTTCGTTTCTTCATTTCTAAGGATACATAGTTTTGTGTAAAACAACATTGATGAGGTGATGTATTCTTGGTGCTTTATTTCTCGTTGTTATAACAGAGTGAAAACTGGCACTTGGTGAGACTTGGGCAAATATTGTGCGGAAGACCCAATCTGGCAACAACACTCCGAGAACTACCTTGTTGCACGGGTATTCATTTTGGTTCAATTCTTTGTTACATATAAGCTTCCCACATGTCACTTTATCTACAAATAATCGATTAGAAGATTTGGCACTTGAATAATTCCATTCTCATATTGCTTCTAACTTCTTTATGTTTATCGCCTTGGTTTTAGACAATAGGTTGATGTAGATGCTTTTGGCATACAACAATTTCAAGGGCTTCCCATTTTCCAGGTGGCTTATTTTTGGCTTTGTTGGAGCTCCTAACAGCACAATTTGATTTTCATCTACAGACATAGGTGGGTGATTTTCACTTCAATAGATGTATCGTTTGGAGGGGTTCCTTTCATTTTTGCGTTCTATATAGAGTGTAACTGTCTATTTGGATCAAACTGCTTGTATTCTTAGAACGATTTTTATTTGCTTTATCATTTTTGAGCTATTGTTTCTTTTATTCATTTGAGTTTCTGAATTTTAGAGGGAAATGAATATGAAAGCAGAATGGGGTACTAGCATTATGGGGGATTTGTGCAATGATTGTATTTAGAGAAATGGCGAGTGAATATACATTAAGTTGCTTCTGTTATGAGCTTCTAAATATGAAATTTGAAATTTTTGGGCATTTTCTTTTTTTAAAAGTCCATTTAAGATTATCTTAGTCCTCTCTGTTAAATACAAAATACTAATGACTTTATATATTTCGTTCCTCCCAGCTTTTGGTACCTCTTGTAAGCTCATACCGATATGAGGGAGATGAAGTGAACATGACCTGGAATCACTATAAAAATACTCCATGAGAGGATCTTATTAGGATCTTGGCTACAAGGAGCAAAGCACTGATCAATGCTACTCTGAATCACTATAAAAATGAATTCGGAAATGACATCAACAAGGTATGGAATTGAGCTCTGTATGACTTCAGAAAGATATCCTGTATTTTTGTTCCCATTTTTACCTCGCATCTTGCTGTTAATTGAGTTATAGCACGACACTTTGGCTTGGAATGGTTTGGGTTTCTCATGGGAATTCAGGGGCTCCTTGAATCAAAACAGAGTGATGTCATTTTCTTGGGAGTTAGTGAAGTAACTTTATGCGGTGACATATTTTAGACTTCGTGCAACTTATATTATCCATGGTCTCTTTAAGGCTGTGAATTTCAGCTTCTAGAAAGGCTACATTTCAATTCCTTCTCTTCTTCTTTCTTTCTTTTTTTTTTTTTTGGCTTTTAGATGCATAGTCATGGTAGGATTTATTGGAAAGGGCACTCTTATATGCAGGATCTGAAGGCTGACCGTAAGGATGAGTTTCTTGCAATACTGAGGGCCACAGTTAAGTGCTTGACTCTTCTTGAGAAGTGTTTTGAGAATGTTCTTCGTCTGGCAATTAACAAACAGGTTTTGGAACAAATGAAGGAGCACTCACTAGGGTTGACATGAAGTTTATAAGAAAAAGGTTTTGGATAAAACATCTCACTTCCTCAATCCTCACATACACAAGTGTTTTAGTGACTTCTCCCACTTAATTGGAGAGATGCCAGAGGCAAACAGTTAGGAATTGGCCAAAGGTTTCCCACATCCTATATTAGAATGTGAATATCTATTAGTGAAACATGATTAATTAAGAACAGAATAAATTTTCTACTTCTTGAAATATGTACATCAATTATTAATCAATTCCTACAAAGTCAATAAAATGCCAATGTTACATACAATAAAGTGCCAAGAGATACCCCTCAATTGACTAGTGCCTTTCTAAACAACCTATTTTTAATTAAGCCGGATTTAATGTCATGAATTTACTTTTCATTAGACACATCCAATGGATACTGTGAAGGAGTGAAACAACTTGAGGAGTACTCAAGTAAGACTAGGATATACATGAAGGGCACCAACTTAATTAAATTTTAAATACTGACCTTCTTCACCTGCACCTTATTTATTATTTTCTCTCAATATTTCTTGGTTGTTAAATTTCCAGTTGTAAAAGCATCAGAACGAGTTGAAGCGTAGAGGAAACATTGGATGGAGATTCTGAGCTTATTCAAAAATCCAGTGCACTGCAATTTTTGTAACAAGTTAACAACTTAGTGATGATTATCTCCTTTCTTGTTTTCTTCTTTTCTTTCATAAAAAATTTACTGAATACGTGATTCTTCAAAAATTAGGAGAAACAGTAAGTAAATTACTTTATTTTTTCCTTTTGTTTATTCATTTCTAATAATATATGGTTTTGCAAAAACAGAGTTGATGAGATGACGTACCTGGGGTTTCATTTTCCACTGTGTAAGCAGAGAAAAAACTGGCAATTAGTGATATTGGATTAAATACTGTGGGAGGGTCAAATCTGGCAACTACATTGTAAGAATTAACTTGCTGCATAGGTATTCATTTGGATCAATTATGTGTTACACATAAGCTTCCAACATGTTATTTTGTATTCAAATAATCAATTAAAAGATTTGGCAGTTGAATGATTCCACTCTAGTCTCTAAATATCAATTAATAATGTTGTTTAATTAGGTTAGTTTGAAATGAAAACACGATTTTAGGGATGCATTTCACTTAATGCTCCAATTTGACTGGACTTTTCATCATTAATTCAAATAGTCATTTTAATTAAATGGAAATTGTGCCTAGATTTTATAGTAGGATTATATTTTATTCTAACATCAATATCAGCTATTATAGGGCAGGTTGCCTTAGTTTAAAGACCATAAGTTGATGTTCAAGAGGTTATTTTTCAGGTGGTTTAGTTTGGGCTTCTTAGAAGCTTTTGCAGCACAATCTGTTATACCATCTTCAGGTATAAGCGATTGGTTTTTACTTTAACGATGTTTCCATTATACCTGATTACTTTTTACAATAACGCGAGAGATCCATTGACTATTTATTATTAGCAATAGGATAGCATATTATGAAAGCCTTTCTTGGTAAAAACTATTCTTTCTATAGATATTAGCAACGCCATGATGCCTTTGCTGCTCTATATATTTTAAAAATATGAGAGTTGTGTTTACGCTTCTCTTCCCAGTGCCAAAAGGGTGAAGAGGGTTGGAAAAATAGAGGGGCTTAATATGTGTCTTATACAGGGAATTCAAAAATAGTTGTAATACAATGATGGTATTTTCTTTTCGTATAATAATGGTAATTTTAATCCTTATGAGCTAATGTGGAAGTTTTTGCACAATTTTGTATAGTTGATTAGATATAGGACTACAACATGATAGTTATTGCTGTTCTGAAGAGAGATTTGCATATTTTTTGAGGATAAAAGGATATAAAAACAAAAAACAGTTAGTGGTGTTTGGTAGGGAAGTTTGGATAAAAACTATAGCTTGGAGATTTAGTTTGGATGTGTATACATTTCAGTGATGTTATTCAGTATTCACTTTATGCTATACTTTATTCACTTTTTACGTTTTCTATAAACCAAAACAACAAGAAACATAAGATTGGGAAGTTTGTTTTTGTTTTCTTTTCTATTGAAAAGCATGATATTATAGGTGGGAGTGGGTCAAGACTCGCGTAAGACTGCTAGAATCCCAGCACTAGAGTTGGTTTGAAAGGGACTCAAAACTCCATTGTTATGCAATTACATACATGACATATCTTTTCTTAGCTCTTTGTAATCAAATACCAACCCAGTTCTCTTTAGATTATTTTCTTTCATTTCAGGTATTGTTAGCTTCTCAACTTTTTTGATTCTTTTATGAGGAAGCTAGATGGGAATCAAATGCTGAAACATACAAGAGTATGTCTTTCGTCTAAGAAAGCTGGTTCTACAATTATGCAGCAACTAGCAAACAATTGTGTAAGTATCTGATTCCTTATGTAATTAAATTTCTATTAATAAACTGGGTTAAGCAGAATAGCTTCATTTGTTTTGAATGTCAAAAAGTTTGTTGCAATATGCTAGAAATATCCTTTATTTTGTTTTATTTCATCCTTTATGTGTTAGCACTTAAAGACTGCTACCTGACTTCAAGGATAGCTTTAATTTCAAGAACCTAGCTAGTTCTTGGCTATGATTCCTTGTGAAGCATAGGTTCACACTGATATATTGCAAATCAATATGTTGTTAATTTATCTCATTATACTTATTTTGCTTGTAAAACAAATTTCCAATTATTTTCATCTTCATGCTTTTCCAACTGTAACCAATTTAATCATAAAGAATTATTAGACATGTGAATTAATCACTTCAACAAGTTTGTGAAGTTCTTATTTGCTTTAGCTTTCCCTTTTTATGAAGTCCAAACATGTAATAGAATAAGTTGGTGATAAACGCCTTGAGTTCATGGATCAAGAAGTTGAGTGGTTGATATAGCTTACTACAAAGAATAAGTGAGTAGCAATTTAATGAATCATATTAGACTGATTAGCTGTTTTTGCAGAGAATAGACTTAGTTGAGATGGCTCTTATAGACTAAAAATTTTAAAGGTGGCATTTGCATGGTAAGTGCTTTAACTACATAAGCATGGTCTTACTTTCATCTTTGAAGTGATCTTATTTTTTAAGGAAGCTTAGCACACCACAAAGTTATAATCTAAAAGCCATGGACAATTAGATATCTGACATCTATGAAAAATCATAAAAACCCAGGATTTTGTTGTCTCAAGCGTAGGCTTCCTGTTGACTTGTCAAAAAGCTCTTGAATTGATTCTAAGTTTACAATTCAAACAATAGTAGCTATCCGATGGGGGAGGGGAAGACCAAATAGTCGTTTTACTAATTACATCATCTGTCACTCATCCTGTAGTAAATGTAATCCATTAAATTAATCGTATAATAGTTGGAGTTAACGCACTTGAACGATTTACTTGTGTTTTTTCTAACTGACTCCAGGTAATTCACTTTCCAAATAGGATGACAAGAGCCAGCAGCATCATCGGTTGGAACTGTGAAATGGCCACCTCAACAATTTCAAAGGGACTTGCATTTTTATCATAGTGAAAATAAGGTAACTGGATGTTTATTAAAGGACTGTATTTTTGGTTTCTTTCTAGATTTTCACCTCTAAAAACCATGTAAATTTTTTCAAGACTACCTTCTATGTCCAACCATGCAGCAATCAGTTAGTTCATATGTTGAAGAAGATACGAAGCTGCTTGGAAAGACTTGCATACTCATATCTTGTACCAGCAAGCAATACCTTGCCCACGGTATGATAGATGATGTTCCATTATGAATTATACAAATCCAGCTTCAATATGTATGATTAAGAATAAACTCAGAGTCTAACTATACTAGTAATTACATTATGATATCTGTTTTCCTTGTTCAAATTCTTATAGGATTATGTGCCAACTGTGTTCGACAACTTCAGTGCTAATGTCGTGGTTGATGGTAGCACAGTTAACCTTGGACTATGGGACACTGCTGGTAAGTAATTGCTTCATGGGTGTAATCAGTTTGCTGCTATAATTCTGTCTCAGAGAGTTTATCAAGTTTATCAAAAATTGGTAAAAATTAACCTTGGATTTTGTTGCTGTTTTTTTTCAACCACACACCCTTTACATGTCTAGCTTTCATAGAGAATAAAATTATGCAATTCCCTATGTACTTAACGAAGTTGGTGAATACAGGGCAGGAGGTTTATAACAGGCTGAGGCCTTTGAGTTACAGAGGTGCAAATGTTTTCTTGTGGCTAGCTATGAATAGATCTCCAAGAAGGTTTTTCATCAAAAGCCAATAACATTTGTTGTTAATTTCTTTGGTTAATTTATGGGTAATTCTCTGATATCAACCTGACACATCTATTTCTTGGCTTCCAGTGAATTCCTGAGCTAAGGCATTACGCCCCAACTGTGCCAATAGTGCTTGTAGGAATCAAACTTGGTATGAATTAATTTTACTAGTTGAAAAATATCAATCTTGACTAGCCAATACATGCCGATTAAAATTTAACCATATAAGTTTGGATATGATCTGCTGCAGATCTATGGGAAGACAAACAGTATTTGATTGGTCATCCTGGCGCTACATCAATGATCTTGCAGTTGGCTGCTGTATGGAAATCAGGATTGTTGACCAAAAGAGGGAGGGAAAATTCATATGCTAGTGATATGAAGGGTGATCGAGATGCTAAATGATATTTAGTTCAGATTTTCTTCTATGAGGACTCACAGTAGTTGCCTGTTCGGATTTTAGTCATTCCAAATTCATTGAGACCTGAATTTTCAATTTGATTTTTTTTTTTTTTTTCATTTTCTAAGTTTTTGGGTACGTAGTATTCCCGAAAACGTCGAAGTTATTTTCTTAACTTTGACTTGTTCAAAATTCTAGTTTGTTTTGCACTTTTGCTATATCCATTCATTACTACTTGACAAAATCATGAGGTGAACTAAAGAGGAGTCTATATTTGATATACGTTTTGTGTAATTCAAATTTCACATTGAGCAGATTTTCTTGAAAGATTTACTTTCAGAAACTGTGATTTGTATCCCCTTTCTCCAAATCCCATCAACATCCTAACCACTGCACCTGGAATGTAGTGGTAATAACTGTAAAATGGGTCAACGTTACAAGGATTAGGACTTCAAATTTGCTTAAGGAAAGTAAGAGGGAAAATGATTAGGACTTCAAAATTGCCGGTGCAGCACAAGGGCCAGGCGGTCCTCCCCTCTGAGATCCAATGCAGAGAGTACCTGGTTCCTCTTGAAGTATAGGCTAAGTTGTGACCCTTTGATCCTCAAATCCAACCATGTTTCTGGTGCTGAGACAATTTTCTGATTCCTTTAAAGTCGCAAATTCCCTTATGTTGAAATTTTCCCTGAAGAAAGGGTAACTCTCTCCAATCATATCATAGCATCCTTCGGGACCAGAGACACTCCGACCTCCAAATTAGTAAAGGGCTTCTAGATAGCTAAATAGAAAACAAGAAATAAGAGAATAAAGCTCATGTGAGCATGATCTGTACCTGGGGTGTACCCCCTTTTATGGGAGAGGCCCAATATGGTCACTTTCATTCCATTCAGATACAGTTTTTCATATAGGTCATAATTTACCATATTACTCGTATTAATGGCTATTTGGGAAGATCCTTGATTTATTCTCCTTGCGAGGATAATTAGGGTATCACCAAGTTGGTTTATAAGAATACTCATTTTTTAATCCAAATTCCATGTTTGAGTAACTACCATTTTTTTGTGTAGATTCCATACTAATTTGATTTGATTAGATATTATAGCAATCAAGAGGACAGTATTAATTGATGCATGTTTCTGAAGTGTAACCACACTCAAGCAGACGATTCAATCCTTTGGGGAAAAGAGAACAAACAAAAAAAAATAGAGTCTCAAATCTATAAGGAACCCAAAATGAAGTCATGAAACCAAAAACTACTCAAATTACTAATAGATTACCACCTCTTAAAAACATGTAAATTCTTTCAAGACTACTTTATATGTCCAAGCATGCAGCAATCATTTAGTTCATATGTTGAAGTAGATACGAAAACATGATCTATATAAACACATCAAAAATAGAAACTTCGTGGCTGTCTTTCTCCTTTTCCGTGGACGGTTGACACGTATTATTTCAGCAGACTCCAAAGCAATAAGGCTGCATCCAATTTCAGATGGCACACTTTTCTTCAAGCATCCAATGTTCCTAGCTATCTTTAGTTCAGAATCCTCTAACATTGTAGGCATCTTCATCCGATCTCGCAGTCGCATATGGTCTAACTCATCTCCATCTAGCGGATCAGAGACTTCCAATTCACTCTTCAATTGCAGTTTGCTAAAGGAAAAGCTATGGATAGCATTCCTGTTAAGGTTGTGAAAATTAATGTCATCCTTAGGTTCAACCTTGACCTTGAAAAATGTGGATAAAGTCGAAGTATGCACACTACTTGTGTTTGCAGGAACATAATCCTGTCCCTCGCATGAATTTGGCTCCACAGCCATTCTCTCATATACAAGGTTTCTGTTGTTTGCATGAATTTTGATACCATCACCTGATTGAGTTAATTCATGTGAACATTGATTAGTTACAGAAGATTCTGCAATAATATCTTCTGATGAAGCAGCTACTGAAGTTCTGCAGAAAACAGAAGCATTTCTTTCAGGATCATCACAAAGCTGATTTCCAGACACCGATTCTCCATCAACAAGATGAGCCGCTTCATTTCCTTTCTCAGCACACTGTTGCATAAGAATTTCTGACAACCCTCCAGAACTACCCTGTGTAATATAAAGTTAGCAGCAATAACAAGAGATTAAAGAGTAATACTATATTCACAATCCTCATTTTTCCCAGAGCGCATCGCATGGAAAATAGAAAGAAAAAATAAACCAACAAGGAAAGAGTAAATGCAAGCATACATACATAATTAACATAAGCATCAACTCCATTACAAGAAGTCAAAACGGATGTTATATAATATAATCCTTAATTCTCTTTTTCTTTTGTTTTCTTTTTCTTTTTTTGGATGTCCAAATTATTTTGAACCAAGTCATACCACTCAACCATACTGATTTTAACCAGCAACATAGAGATATAGTCCTCTTCTCTGCCTTCTAAGCCAAGTTCACGCTGAGCAAGAACTCTTTCTCAACTGCAGCAGAAAGAGTATAAACTGACTGGGGTCAAACATGAATTCCATAATGACTCATTGTTATATTTTCCTCTTCTGGGAACAAAATTTTTCCCAAACGCAAAGCAGGAACACAACAATGCTTTAGGGAAAACAATTATATACGAATTCATCTACAATTTACTGCATTTATGAGGTATAGATATGAATAAATTTTATGCACTACATGCTACAACATAGAATCATATGTGCTAAGATTCTTTGGTTTGTGGAAGAATTTGCAGAAGTAAAAGGCAAACTAATCATTTTAAAACAGGTTTTGTGACAAAAGTGCACGATTTAGTAGTTTTCTTCTAATAAATAAATTCAGTAAAAGAACACAAAGGGAGACCACTAGCGTACCAGAATTATACAAGAGAAGAGAACTGACAAAAGAAAAAAGAAGAAAAGGAAAAAAGAAGAAGAAAGAAGATAAACATACAAACAAAACAAGGAATGAAAGAAGTCCAAAACATGTCCTAAGAGATGTTAGTCCATCATCCAGGCATAAAATGTGTATAGAAAAAAAAAAAATTGATATCCTCAAGGAAATATTCTACACCAAAGAATTAAGAAAATTCCTGCCTGTCCAAAAACACCAAGATAAGCATATAGGAGCAACTTTCCAAACAGACCAAGTTCTCCTATTTCGAAAATGACCACTCTTGCTAGATAGCACCTCATATACAGACTCCAGTAGAACCCAAGACATTCCACATAGTCCCAAAAGAAGACACCAACCTTGCAAGCTCTTCACAGCATATTAACAGTGATTGACAGTTTCTTCCTCACATTTGCACACAATGCACTAATTCACCATGAACACCTTATCTCAACAAGAATCGATAGTGTCAATTCTTAAATTTTCTGTTCAGCTGCTTTCCAGTCAAAAAGCTACTCTTGAAGGTGCTAAAGGCTTCCAAATATACTTTAAAATGATCTCAGTACCCTTCAAGGCTAGAAGAAAAAAAGGGATAAACTTGAGACTCCTACTCCTTAATAGAAATCTGCAAATAATTCAGTGGATATTTGTAATATTCCCTTAAATAAAAAAAATAAAAATAAAAAAATCAATTAATTGGTATAAGTAAAACATATTTTAAAGATTGTAAAGATATTAGTGAATCTGTAAATCTTCGAAATGTTCAACTTTTCTTTCCTCGACTTCTTTCTTCTTCTAAGTTTCCATCCTTTTTGGCAACGAAAACGAATCCAGAGTACCATAACCAAAAATTTGCTATTTGGCACCAACCAATACACCACAACTCCACAAGTGCCCAAGCAGGTGTCAGACATGTGAGGATCCAGGTGTCATCCTACAAGTGCCCAACAAGCATGCATCCCACATATGATAGGCTTGCATCAACCGTCTATGCCTATTTACACCTCCACCTCAAAGCATGGCATCTGACTCAGCCTAATAAGCAAGGGTTCATCAAGAAACTCAGGCTATTTCAATTGAGTAAGAAACTCAACAAATTCTTACAGGATAAGAATAAACTCACAGTCTAACTATACTAGTAATTACATTATGATATCTGTTTTCCTTCTTCAAATTCTTATGGGATTATGTGCCCACTATGTTCGACAACTTCAGTGCTAATGTCGTGGTTGATGGTAGCACAGTTAACCTTGGACTATGTGACACTGCTGGTAAGTAATTGCTTCATGGGTGTAATCCGTTTGCTGCTATAATTCTGTTTCAGAGAGTTTATCAAGCTTATACTTAGAAGTTTATATTATAGACTCAAAAATTGGTAAAAATTAGGCATCAGCAACTTGAATTAGATTTTTCTTTTTGTTGCCGTTTTTTTTTTTCAAACACACCCTTTACATATTTAGTTTTCATAGAGAATAAAATTATGTAATTCCCTATGTACTTAACGAAGTTGGTGAATACAGGGCAGGAGGATTATGCAGATGTTTTCTTGTTGGCCTTCTCTCTCATCAGCAAAGCCTGCTATGAAAATATCTCCAAGAAGGTTTTTCATCAAAACCCAATAACATTTGTTCTTAATTTCTTTGGTTAATTTATGGGTAATTCTCCAGTATCAGTCTGACACATCTATTTCTTGGCTTCCAGTGGATTCCCAACTGTGCCGATAGTGCTTGTAGGAACCAAACTTGGTATGGATTTATTTTAATAATTGAAAAATATGAATCTAGAGTAGCCAATACAAGCCTATTTAAATTTCACCATCTAAGTTTGGATATGATCTGTTGCAGATCTACTGGAAGACAAGCAGTAGTTGATTGATCATCCTGAAGCTACATCAATGATCTGCTGCTATAATTCTGTGTGGAAATGAGGATTGTCGACCAAAAGAGGGAGGGAAAATTCATATGCTAGGGATATGAAGGGTGATTGAGAACAAAATGATATTTAGTGCAGATTTTCTTCTATGAGGACTCACAGTAGTTGCCTATTCAGATTTTAGTCATTTCAAATTTATTGAGACCTGAATTTTCAATTTGATTTTTTTTTTTCTCATTTTCTAAGTTTTTAAGTATGTAGTATTCCCGAAAGATTATTTTAAAATTTCTCAATGAGCAGATTTTCTTGAAAGATTTATTTCATCTCTGCAAATTTTGTAGATCTTTGCAATTTGAAAAGTAAGATAAAAATTGATTCCATGATGCTTATTCATTCAATGAATGGTGGGAACAAAAATCTAATTAGTATACAATGCTTTTATAATTGTTATTTGTAAAATCAAATTTTTTGAAATCGCTAAACGTGCCCTTACTCTGAATTTCTTCAAGAATTCTCTTCACTTTCTTTCGGATCACAATTTATGTAAGAAAATTAATACATACATAACACGTGACCCAAGAAGGGATCTGTATTTTAAATAAAATACTCCTCTATAGGATCACGTGACCTCCAACAAGTTTCCGATCTGTTTTGTGTTGGTAAACGTGTTATGTATGCATTAATTTAATCTAATAATCTTTTATTATTCATTGCAATCTAATAATCTTTTATTAGTCATTGCGACAGGGAAAATGAGCCAGCGGTTAGACCGAGCCGACACCCTTGTGGAAGCAGCGCTTCGAGTCCTCAACACAGCGGACCCATTCGAGAAGGCCCGGCTCGTCGGCTCAGTCGCTTCTCAGTGGCTTCAGGGGACCATCACTCAGCCCTACGACTCGTCCCTGGACCTCCCTGTCCCAGATCGCCCCGCCAGGCTCTCTAACGTACGTGCACTTCAATTCCCTCAAAGGCTTTCTTTTTATATAGATCCTATCAGTGATAATATAATAAGATATAATCATATTATAAAATTCTAAAGCCCAAAAGCTTGTGCCCCTTTGCTCGAATATTCCGTATATTTTATGTAAGTGATTTGGTGTTTTTATTCATAGTACTGAAGGATTTTTAATAATTTTAAATTTTTATTTGATCATTAATTTTGATACTTAAGGGTATCAGTCGACGTTAATTCAAATTTATTTTCCTTTAATTAATGGCAATCATATGGACTAGTTTATTTGGAATACTATAACAAAACAAAACAAAAAATCAGTAAATTTATTCAAAAAATTTAATTATTAAAAAACATTGAAATTATAACTTATCAATATAATTCTTTAATTCTCAAGCCATGACAAACTTATAATTAATCCCGCACCTATTCTTCATAATTAAATGGTTTCACTTTGTCCCTGCATATATATGGAACTTCTGTAATTTGGATTAAGCTTCTAGACTTGGATGGTCAAATGACAAACTGTTTGATATATTGTCATATACCGTGATCTTTGTTAATATATATTCAAATTAACATCAGTACTTTAAATTCATCGAGAAAAAAAAATATATCAGCAATTTAAAATCCTAAAGATAATTAAGTTTCGAGCGCATATTTAGGGATTCTAAATTTGTCTAAATAACATGGGAAATAGTAGTATTGGGCCACAAGTTGCTGCATCAAGTGGACATGTGGTTATCATTGAACTTTAAGCCCATCAAGTTGATGTGTAGATACAATTTGTTTCGTTTTCTTAGTCCCACTAGTGGTATATCTATGTATGAGAGATTCATAGAATTAATATGTTCATTATACATTAAACATTGGAACTCGGTTTATAATGGATGGAGGAATCGAAACAAGATTAAGTATGGCAATCATCCCAAAACACAGGAGTAACTTTTGCAGAAAATTTTTTGCAAGTAAACGTTTTGGTTTTCTTATTCATTGTATTGAAGGATGTGAAAATGGGATTCGTAGAATTAATAGGTTCATTATTCATTAAACAATGGAACTCTTACACATTTTCATTTACCAACCCACTTTAGTCCATTTGTTATCACCATTAAGAGTAAAAATAATTAATTATTTATTGATTGATATTAAAATGTTTCCACCCATTTCATATTTATAGAGAAAGAGTTTACCAGACAGTTAGGGATATTTTGCATTTTGAAGGTGTCCCTGCCCTTAGTGAAACAGTAATATTTACTCTAGAGTTGGTAATAACTTTCGGTGTTGACACGTGATTTATTAATCTAACCCTTTTTTTTTTTCTGAGCACACTCTAACCTTATTCTTATAGAGAGCAGTTGCACACCATGCTTGTATTAGCGAAATCCAATAATAATGCTCCAAAACTATTTATTTCATTAAGAGCATTTGAAAAACTCAACCTCAAAAGCATTATAAGATAATGTAATGACACCATAGGCATAGGTTAAAAAATTGAAATAAAATAATACATTTCTTATGGCTATCCAATGATTGATTCTTCCCATTGAATCAAATTATCAATATCTCTGGTTTTTGGGTTGGGTATCAATATACTTTCAGCGTAAAATCTTTTTCGAAAAATATTTTCCCCACTTTTGGATATTTGGGGCAACTGAAAATTTTGGTAGAACCGAAAACATTTTCAATTGATCATAAAAAAAAGAGGCTAATGGGGCATAAAGTTTTTTACGCTTTTCATTTTCGTAAAACATTTTCTGCCCCCTCTCTCTATCTCTCTCTCAAGTTCGGATGCTATGGCTTCTTCATCCTTACCACCAACCATAGACACCACCACAACTACCACCACCGCCACCAACCCCACCAGTCCCATCACCTCCACGCCACCGGTCCTCCGGGACCACCCATTGCAGTCCCACTGCCCCTTTCTCTCCCGGCCCCACCCCAACCCCAACCTAAAACCTAGACCAAGCCAACACCCACCACCACTGTCTCGCTTCACTTGCCACCACCGTGTGACCCACACGACGAGACCGTGGCCTTGATTGACTCGGATTCTGAGAAGTGGCACTTGCTCTAGCGGCGAAACCTGAAGGCGACCCACTGGCAGGAGGTAGCAGACGTGGTGGTGCCAGAAAAAACCCTATAGCAGTAGGAGGTCATTAGAAAAAACTCTCATTTATATCGTGATACATTGTCGAGTCTCATATTTAACCCACTTGAGGTTTCCAATATAATTAGATTGTACGTAGAGGATGACACTATAGGAGTAATGAGTTCTCTTAAATACGACCATTATAAATAAAAATAAATAAAAAATAAAAAACCTTTTACACATTGTTTGAAAATGATTAAATTCACATATTTCTATTAAGAATGCTACATACCTTAACTCTCATTCCATTTGCTTATGTAACAGTATCAGCTTAAACTTTTGGGATAATTTGTGATTTAATATGGCATTAAAACAAAATATCACTTATTGAGAGGGATTTGAATCTACATTAAGGGAGAGTGTTAAAATATAACAAATAAATGACTAAAATTCACAATCTATGGACGTTCCCTTTTCCGCTAGCCATACACATCATTGTGCAGGGGGCCACCCTACCCCTTACTCTAGTGAGAATTTGATCCAAATTTAGAGCATAATTTTTACTTATTGTGGGAAGTGAAAGATAGAATTGTATTATAATTTAGATACCAATCGTTTTCTCTATGCTCTAGTAGGAGTATTAGTAGCCGTATGTACAAGTTATTAGTATTTGTAGGAATCTTTACGCGAATTACTAGTAATCTATCCTAACTTGGATAACATAAGTGTTACAGAACCATCTATCCTATATATTGGCAATGCCTATATATAATCTGTGGGCAAGTCCATTGATCCAAGTTTAAAGCATTTCTAACAATTTGTTAGTTTCTTGAATCTGGATGTCAATCTTCAAAGTTTCATTATGTATTAGTTAGTATTATAGCGCGCACATTAGACTCTTTAAAGGGGATCCTTTATTTATTTTTTTTCTCTTAAATTACTTTAATTAACTTAAAGATGCCTAAGTTTTCACCATATATTATGATATTGTAACTTAGGCTAACCATGTTAGTACCCCCCCCCCCCCCCAAAAAAAAAAAAAAAAGAAGAAAAGAAAGGAAAGAAACCTGCTCTCACATGCACATCAAATTATAGTCATCCATGTAGATAAAAAAAGCCTTGTACTTTCTAGGGACCCAACAAAAGAGGCAAAAAGTTTGAGAGTTTGCAATGTTCTTTTCATATGATACAAAATAATATGATATTTTATCCTTTGTTCTCTTATTTGTTTTCATTTAAGGGCTTGTGGAGATCTCCATCATTATTTTTTCTAGGTTCCACTTCATTCTTCTTAAGATGGCTAGTGATTTATAATTACAATTATAATAAAATCACTGGAGTTTAAAATTAGAAAGACCAGTCAAGGTGAGATACGAAAATTCCGCTTCTTTTAAGGATATGCAAGCCTTTTGCAGTTATCAAAACTCCACTAAAGAAGCATATTTCTTCCCGAAAATATTCTCAAGTATATTACTGTATGATCTATAAATGAACTTGGTGCATCTATACATTACATGACAGATGGTACAAATGTGTATATTAATATTTCTCGTTGGACCTCTTCCAAATTATTAAGAACTTATGACCATTTTAAACCAATGTAAAGATGTTTTGTAAAATTTAATAAGTTCAATATTCACATAGCGAAAGGATTTAAAGTTAATAAAAATTGAAACTTGTGCAGTCTTTCATTAATTATTACCATATTAAGAAATTTGATTAATAGATATTAATTAACACTAAATTGTACTAGCTTATCCAATGCCCATTCGCTACTTTATGCTAACTGTTCAATGAATCTTTTGTGCAGGTTAAGTTGGTGTCCCCAAGTCTCATGCCGAAGCTTGGAAAAGCAGGTAGCTTGCAGAGTAGGCAGGCCATTGTGCATAGTCTTGTGCACACTGAGAGCTGGGCTATTGACTTGTCCTAGGTGCTATTTCTTTGTCTTGTCTAAAAATAAGTTTATATTTTGCAAGTTCTTTTATATAACATTTCTTGTTTGGAGTGTCCTTAAACTGTTTTTGTGATAACCTAGAAGTGTACTACTACACAAAATATGTATAGAAGAAACTTTGGAGGATAAACACATGGAGAAGCATCCAAGTTTGGATTTTGATATAACATTTTGAGACACCAACTTACACAAAAATAATTAAATCTACTTTGGACCCAACAATACTAGATTAATCACTCACTTCTATTGTTACTATCCAA
>FXXK01001979.1:47373-61064 GCA_900184695.1 Betula pendula
GACATATTGGAATTAATCACTTCAACAAGGTTTGTGAAGTTCTTATTTTCTATAGCTTTCCCTTTTTTATTTTTGAGTCCAAACATGGAATAGAATAAGTTGTGATAAACGCCTTGAGTTCATGGATTGAAGGAAGGTGATTGTTGGATTATAGCTTACTATGAAAGAATAAAGCGGATTAGCAATTTAATGAATCATATTAGACTGATTAGCTGTTTTTGCAAAGAATAAGGACTCAGTGAGGATGGCTTCTTAAAAGACTTCAAAAATGTTAAAGGTGGCATTTGGTAAAGTTGCTTTTAACTACATAAGCATGCATTACTTCATCTATTTGAAGTGATCTTATTTTTAAGGAAAGCTTAGCACACCACAAAGTTATAATTAAAAGCCATGACAATTAATATATTTGACATCTATGAAAAATCATAAACTAAGGATTTTTTGTATTCAAGCATAGGGCTTCTGTTGATTCTCAGAAAGCTCTTTGGAATTGATCTAATTACAATTCAAAATACGTAGTATCCGATGGGAGGGGAAGACCAAATAGTCGTTTTACTAATTTACAATATTTGTCACTCTTTGTGACTGGAAATACTATAGGTGTTGTTTCGGATAACATTTTACACATATTTAGCATGTTAATTCGTAAAAATAAACATATAGAGTTGAGCTAACGCACTGACGATTTATCTCGTGTTTTTCCTAACTTTACGCCAGGAATTCACTTTCCAAATAAGATGACAAGAAGCCAGTAGTATCCATCCATTGGAACGTGGAAATGGCCACTCACCATTTTCAAAGGACCTTGCATTTTTGTCATAGTGAAAAATTAAAAGTAATTGGATGTATTAAAGAACTGTATTTTGGTTTCTTTCTAGATTTCACCTCTTAAAACCCTTGGTTAAATTTTTTCAAGACTACCTTCTATGGTCCAACCTGCGGCAATCAATTAGTCAATGTTGAAGAAGATTTACGAAAGCTGACAGCTTGCTTGGAAAACTTTGCATACTCATATACTTATACCAGCAAGAATACTTTCCGACGTCAGATAGATGATGTTTCACTTTATGGCTTTACAATCCAGGCTTCAAATATTTATGATTAAGAATAAAACTCACAGTCTACTATACAGTATACATTAGATATCTGTTTTCCTTTCCCAAATTCTTATAGGATTATTGTGTTCGACAACTTCAAGTTGCTAATGTCGTGGTTGGATGTAGACAGTATAACCCTTGACCTGGGACACTTCTGTTAAGATTGCTTTCATGGTGTTTAATTAGTTTGCTGCTACAATTTGTCTTCAGAGATTTATCAAGTTTATCAAAAATTGGTAAAAATTAACCCTGGATTTTGTGCTGTGTTTTTTTTTTCAACCCACCACCTTTACATGTTTAGGCTTTCATAGAGAATAAAATTATGCACAATTCCCTAATGTACTTAACGAAGTTGGGAATACAGGGCAGGGAGTTTATAACAGGCTTGAGGCCTTTGATTACAAGAGGTTCAAAGTTTTCTGTGGCTCGCTATGATAGATCTCCAAGAAGGTTTTTTCATCAAAAAGCAATAACATTTTTTGTTTAATTTCTTGTTAACATGGGTAATTCTCTGGATCAAACCTGACACAATCTATTTCTTGGTTTTTTTTTTTTTTCCAGTGAATTCCTGGAGCTGAGGCATTACTCCCCAACTGTGCAATAGTTCTTTTGGTAAGGAATTCCAAATTGGTATGAATTAATTTTACTAGTTGAAAAATATCCAAATCTGTGACTAGCAATACATGCCTATTTAAAATTTAACCATGTAAGTTTGGATATTGGATTCTGCTGCAGATCTATGGGAAAGCAGTATTTGATTTGGCAAATCCTGCGTACACTCAAATGATCTGCAAGTTGGCTGCTTGTATTGGAAATCAGGATTGTCGAACCAAAAGAGGAAGGGAAATATTCTATGCTAGTGATATGAAAGGGGATCGAGATACTAAACATTATTCTAGTTCAGATTTTCTTCTTAATGGAGGGACTCACGGTAGTTGCCTTTGTCAGATTTTATCATCCAAATTCATTTTGAGGCCTGAATTTTCAAATTTCCAATTTTCTTTTTTCTTTCTTTTTTAAGGTTTTTGGGTATGTAGTATTCCCGGAAAAACGTCCAAAAGTTATTTTCTTAACTTTGACTTGGTTTCAAATTCTAGTTTGTTTGCAACTTGCTATATCCATTATTACTACTTGACCAAAATCATAGGTGAACTAAAGAAGAGTCTATATTTGATCATACGTTTTGTGTAATTCAAATTTCCACATTGAGAGATTTTCTTGAAAGATTTATTTCATCACAATGGAAACTGTTGATTTGTATCCCTTCTCCAAAATTCCCATCCAACATCCTAACCACTTGGGCACCTGGGAATGCTAGTGGTTATAACTGTAAAATGGGTTTTTTTTTTTCAACGTTACAAATGTTAGACTTCAAATTGGCTTAAGGAAAAGTAAGGGAGGGAAAAATGATTAGGACTTCAAAATTGCCGGTGCCAGTGCAAAGGGCCAGGCGGTCCTCCCCCTTGAATCCAATGGCAGGATACTTGGTTTCCTCCTGAAGTACAGGCTAAGTGTGACCTTTGATCTCCAAATTCCAACCCCATGTTTTCTTGGTCGTTGAGGAACGATTTTCTGATTCCTAAAGCCGCAAATTCCTTAAATGTTGAAATTTCCCCTGAAGAAAGGGAAACTTCTCCCCGGATCATCCATCATAGGGATCCTTCGGGACCAGAGGACCTCCGACCTCCAAATTAGTAAAGGGCTCTAGACAGCTAAATAGAAAACAAAAAATAAAGGAAAATAAAAACTCGTGTGAGCGATTGATCTGTACTGGGGTGTACCCCTTTTGGGAGAGGGGCCCAAATGGGTCACTTTCATTCATTCAGGTATAGTTTTTTCATATAGGTCATATTTTACATATTACCTGTATTAATGGGGCTATTTGGGAAGATTCCTTGATTTTATTCTCCCTTGCTGGATATTGGGATCACCAAGGGTTGGTTTATAAGAATTACTCATTTTTTAATCCCAGATTCCCATGTTTGAGTAAACTACCATTTTTTTTGTAGATTCATACTAATTTGATTTGATTAGATATTATAAGCATCAAGAGGACAGTTATTTAATTGATTGCATGTTCTCTGGAGGTGTAACCACACCTCAAGCAGATGATTCAATCCTTTGGGGAAAAGAGAACAAACAAAAAAAATACAGGCTCAAATCTAATAAGAACCAAAATGAAGTCCATGAAACCAAAACTACTCAATTATAATAGATACCACCTCTAAAACTGTAATTCTTTCAGAACTTATTGTCCAAGCTGCAGCACATTTAAGTCATATATTGAAGTAGATACGAAAACAATGATCTATATAAAATAAATCAAAAAATAAAACTACGTTGCTGCTCTCCCCTTTCCGTGGGGAACGGTTGGACGTGTATTGTTTCAGTAGGACTCTGAAGCAATAAGGCTGCATCCCAATTTCAGGATGGGCACCACTTTTCCTCAAGGCATCAATGTTCCTAGCTATCTTTAGTTCAGAATCCTCTTAAAACATTGTAGGCATTTCATCCGATCTCGCAGTCGCATAATGGTCTAACAATCTATCTAGCAGATTAGAGGACTTCCAAATTCACTCTTCAAATTGGCAGTTTGCTAAAGGAAAAAGTACGGCTACATTCCTGTCAAGGTTGTGGAAATAATGTCATCCTTAGGGTTCAACCGTGACCTTGAAAAAATGTTGGATAAAGTTTGAAGTATGCACACTACTTGTGTTTGCAGAACATAATTATATCCTCGCATGATTTGGCTTCCACAACCATTTCTCTCAGATACCAAAGGTTTCTGTTTCTTGCCATGAATTTTGGATACCATCCACCTGATTGAGTTAATTCATGGAACATTGATTTAGTTAAGAAAAATTCTTCAATAATATCTTTTGGATAAGTAGCTACTGAAAGTTTCTGCCAGAAAAACAGAAGCATTTCTTTCCAAGATCATCAAACAAAAGCTGATTTCCAGACACCGGATTCTCCATCAACAAGATGAAGCCGCTTCATTTCCTTTCTCAGCACACTTGTTTGCATAAGAATTTCTGATAACCCTTCAAAACTACCCCTGTGTATATAAAGTTATGCAGCAATTAACAAGAGATTAAAGAAGTTAATACTATTATTCCACCAATCCTCATTTTTCCCAAGAGGCGGCATCGCATGGAAAATAGAAAGAAACAAATAAAACCAACAAGGAAAGAGTAAAAATGCAAGATACATACATAAATTAACATAAGGCATCAACTCCATTACAGAAGTCAAAACGGATGTTATATATATAATCCTTATTCTATTTTTCTTTCTTTTTCTTTTTATTTTTTTTGGGATGTCAAATATTTTGAACCAAAGTCCATACCCACTTCAATCAATACTGATTTTAAACCAGCAAACATAGAGATTAGTCCCTCTTCTCTGCCTTCTAAGCCAGGTTCCGGCTGAGGCAAGAACTCTTTCTCAACTGCTCAGCAGAAAGGTATAAATGACTGGGTCAAACATGAATTCCAATAATGACCATTTGTTAATATTTTCCTCTTCTGGGAACAAAATTTTTCCCAACGCCAAAGCAGGGAAACAACAACAATGCTTTAGGGAAAACAATTATATACGAATTCATCTTACCAAATTTACTGCATTTATGAGGGTATAGATATGAATAAAATTTTATGCACTACACTACAACATAAAACCATATGTGCTAAGAATCTTTGGTTTGTGGAAGAATTTGCAGAAGTTAAAAGGCAAACTAATCATTTTTAAAAAACAGTTTGTTGGACAAAAAAGTGGCACCCATTAGTAGGTTTTCTTCTAATAATAAATTCATAAAAGAAACACAAAGGGAGGGGACCACTAGGGTACCACGGAATTATACAAGGAGAAGGGAGAACTGAAAAAGAAAAAAGAAAAAAAGGAAAAAAGAAGAAGAAAGAAGATAAACATACAAAACAAACAAGAATGAAAGAAGGTTCCAAACTTCCTAAAGAGAATGTTAGTCTACATCCAGCATAAAATGTGTAATAGAAAAAAAAAAAAAAAATTGATATCCTCAAGGAAAATATTCTACACCAAAGAATTAAGAAATTCCTTCCTGTCCAAAAACACCAAGATAAGCATATAGAGCAAACTTTCCAAACAGGACCAAGTTCTCCTAGTTTCGAAAGACCACTCTTGCTAGATAGCACCTCATATACAGGGACTCCAGTAGAACCCAAGACATTCCACATTAGTCCAAAAGAAGACACCACCTTTGCAAGCTCTCAACACATATTTTAACAGTATTGACATGTTTCTTTCCTCCCACATTTGCACCCACAATGCACTAATTCACCGATGACACTATCTCAAACAAAGAATCGGATAGTGTCAATTCTTAAAATTTCTGGTTTCAAAGCTGCTTTCCCAGTCAAAAAAGCTTACTCTTGAAGGTGCTAAAAGGGCTTCCAAATATACTTTAAAATGGATCTTTCAGGTTACCCCTTCAAGGCAAGAAAAAAAAAGGGAATAAACTTGGGAGACTCCTACTTCCTTAATTAGAAATCTGCCAAATAATTCAGTGGATATTTGTTAATATTCCCCTAATAAAAAAAATAAAAATAAAAAAAATCAATTAATTGGTATAAGTTAAAACATTTATTTTAAAGATTGTAAAGATATAGTGGAATCTGATAAATCTTCGAAATGGTTCAACTTTTCCTTTTCCTCGACTTCTTTCTTCCTTCTAAAAGTTTCCATCCCTTTTTGGCAACGAAAACGGAATCCAGAGTACCCATAACCAAAAATTTTGCTATTTGGCACAACCAATACACCACAACTCCACAAGGTAGCCCCAAGCAAGGTGTCAGACATGTTGAGGTCCCAAGGTGTCATCCTACAAGTGCCCAACAAGCATGCACCCAACTATGATAGGCTGCATTCAACCGTCTATGCCTATTTACCACCTCACCTCAAAGCATGGCAGTTCTGGACTTCTGCCTAATAAGTCAAGTTCATCAAACTCAGGCTATTTCAATTGAGTAAGGAACTCAACAAATCCTTACAGGATAAAGAATAACTTCCCACAGTCTTAACTATACTAGTTAATTACATTATGATATCTGTTTTCCTCTTCAAATTCTTATGGATTATTGTGCCCAACTATGTCGAACAACTTTCAGTGCTAATGTTCGTGGGTTGATGGTAGCAACCGTTAAACCTTGGACTATTGTTGACACTGGCTGGTAAGTAATTGCTCATGGGTTGTATCCGGTTTTGCTGCTAATAATTCTGTTTTCAGAGAGTTTTATTCAAGCTCATACTTAGATTTATATCTTATAAGGACTCAAAAAATTGGTAAAAATTAGGCATCAAGGCAACTTGAATTAGATTTTTCTTTTGGTTGCTGTTTTTTTTTTTCCAACCACACCCTTTACATATTTAGTTTTCATAGAGAATAATTATGTATTTCCCTATGTACTTAAACGAAGTTGGTGAATTACAGGGAGGGAGGGATTATGCAATGTTTTCTTGTTGGGCCTTCTCTTCTCATCAAAGCAAAGGCCTGCTATAAAATATCTTCAAGAAGGTTTTTCACCAAAAACCCAATAAATTTGTTCCTAAAATTCTTTTGGTTTAATTTATGGGGTAATTCTCCAGTATCAGTCTGACACACACATCTTTTCTTGGCTTCCAGGGATTCCCCAACTGTGGCCGATAGTTGGCTTGTAGGGAACCCAAACTTGGTATTGGATTTATTTTAATTAAATTGGAAAAAATATGATCTAGGACTAGCCCAATAATTCAAGTTTGGATATGATTGTTTGCAGATCTACGGAAGGAACAAGGCAGTAGTTGATTGATCATCCTGAGTACATCCAATGATCTGTGGCTATAAATTCTGTTGGAAATGAGGGATTGTCGGACCAAAAAAGGAGGGATTCATATGCTAAGTGATATGAAGGGTGATTGAGAACAAAATGGATTATTTAAATGCAGATTTTCTTCTATGAGGACTCACAGTAGTTGGCCTATTCAGATTTTAGTTCATTTTCCAAATTTATTGAGACCTGAATTTTCAATTTTGATTTTTTTTTTCTCATTTTCTAAGTTTTTAAGTATGTAGGTATCCCAAAGATTATTTTAAAATTTCTCAATTGAGGCAGATTTTCTTTGAAAAGTTTATTTTCATCTCTGCAAATTTTTAGATCTTTGCAATTTGAAAAGTTAAGATAAAAATTGATTCCTGATGCTTAATTCATCCAATGAATGGTGGGAAACAAAAAATCTAATTAAGGTATACAATTGCTTTTATAATTGTTATTTTGTAAAATCAAATTTTTTGAAATCGCTAAAACGTGCCCTTACCTCTGAATTTCTTCAAGAATTCTCTTTTCACTTTCTTCGGATCCAAATTATGTTAAGAAAATTAATACATACATAACACGTGACCAAGAAGGGATTCTGTTTTTAAATAAAATCTTCCCTCTTAAGGATCAGTGAACCTCCAAACAGTTTCCGATCTGTTTTGTGTTGGAAAACGTTGTTATGTATGCATTAATAATCCTAACTAATCTTTATTATTCATGGCAATCTAATAATCTTTTTTAGTTCATTTGCGGACCAGGGGAAAATGAGCCAGCGGTTAGGACCGAGCCGACCAACCTTGTGGAAGCCAGCGCTTCGAGTCCTCAACACAAGCGGGAACCATTCGAGAAGGCCCGGCTCGTCGGGCTTCAGTCGCTTCTCCAGTGGGCTTCAGGGACATCACTCAGCCCCTACGACTCGTCCCTGGACTCCCTGTCCCAGATCGCCCGGCCCAGCTCTCTAAAACGTTACGTGCACTTCAATTCCCTCAAAAGCTTTCTTTTATATTATTAAAGATCCTATCAGATGATAATATAATAGATATAATCATATTATAAAATTCTAAAGCCAAAAGCTTTGTGGCCCCTTTGCTCGAATATCCGTATATCTTTTGTAAGTGATTTGGTGTTCTTATTCATAGTACTGAAGATTTTTAATAATTTTAAATTTTTATTGATCATAATTTTGATACTTAAGGGTATCAGTCGACTTTAATTCAAATTTTATTTTCCTTTAATTAATGGGGCAATTCATATGGGACTAGGTTTATTTGGATACTATAACAAACAAAACAAAACAGTAATTATTCAAAAAATTTAATTATTAAAAAACATTGAAATTATAACTTATCAATATAATTTCTTTAACTTCTCAAGCCATGACCAAACTTATTAATTAATCCCCGCACTATTTCTCATAATTAAATGGTTTCACTTTGGTCCCTGCATATATAATGGAACTTCTGTAATTTGGATTAAGCTTCTAGACTTGGGATGGTTCAATGACAAAACTGTTTTATATATTGTTCATATACCGTGATCTTTTTAATATATTCAAAATTACATCAGTACTTTAAAATTCATCGAGGAAAAAAAAAATATATCCAGCAATTTAAAATTTCTTAAAAGATAATTAAGTTTCGAGCGCATATTAGGGATTCTAAATTTGTCTAAAATAACATGGGAAATAGTAGTATTGGGCCACAAGTTGCTGCATCAAGGTGGACATGTTGTTAATCATTGAACTTTAAGCCCATCAAGTTGATGTGTAGATTAACCAATTTGGTTTCGTTTTCTTAGTCCCACAGTGGTATATCTAATGTATGAGAGATTCATAGAATTATATGTTCATTATAATTAAAAACATTGAACTCGGTTTATTAATTGGATGGAGAATCGAAACAAGATTAAGTATGGAAATCATCCCAAAAACACAGAGGTAACTTTTTGCAGAAAATTTTTTTTGCAAAGTAAAACGTTTGGTTTTCTATCATTGTATGAAGGATGTGAAAAATGGATTCGTAGGATTAATAGGTTCATTATTCATTAAAACAATGGAACTCTTACACATTTTCATTTACCAAACCACTTTTAAGTCCTTTTGTTATCACCATTAAGAAGTTAAAAATAATTAATTATTTATTGAATTGATATTAAAATGTTTCCAACCCATTCATTTTATAGAGAAAGGAGTTTACGACAGTTAGGATATTTTGCTTTTTGAAGTTTGTCCCTTCCCTTTAGTGAAACATTAATTTTACTTCTTAGAGTTTGGTAATAACTTTCGGTGTTGACACGTGTTTATTACATCTAACCCCTTTTTTTTTTTCTGAGCCACCACCTCTAACCTTTAATTCTTATAGAGGAGCAGTTGCACACCATGCTTGTAATTAGCGAAATCCAATAATAATGCCTCCAAAAACTTTTTTATTTTCATTAAGAGCATTTGGAAAAAACTCAACCTCAAAAGATTATTAAGATAAGTAATGACACCATAGGCATAGGGTTAAAAAAATTGAAATAAAATAATACATTTCTTATGGCTATCCAATGATTGATTCTTCCATTGAATCAAATTATTCAATATCTCTGTGTTTTTTGGTTTGGGTATCAATATACTTTCAGGCGTAAAATCTTTTGAAAAAATTTTTCCCCAACTTTTGGATATTTGGGGGCAACTGAAATTTTTGGTAAGAAACCGGAAAAACATTTTCAATTGATCATAAAAAAAGAAGGGCTAATGGGCATAAAAGTTTTTTACGCTTTTCATTTTCGTAAAAACATTTTCTGCCCCCTCCTCTATCTCTCTCTCAAGTTCGGGATGTATGGCTTCTTCATCCTTACCACCAACCATTAGGACCACCACCACAATACCACCCACCGCCACCAACCCACCAGTCCCATCACCTCCACGCCACCGGTCCCGGGAACCCCATTGCAGTTCCCACTGCCCCTTTCCTCTCCCGGCCCCACCCAACCCCAACCTAAAACCTAGGACCAGCCAAACCCACCACCACTGTCTCGGCTTTCACTTGCCCACCACCGTGTGGGACCAACACGACGAGACCGTGGGCCTTGATTGGACTCGGATTCTGAGAAAGTGGGCACTTTGCTCTAGCGGCGAAACCTGAAGGCGACCCACTGGCAGGAGGTAGCACGACGGTGGTGGTGCCAGAAAAAACCCTATAGCAGTAGGAGGTCATTTAGAAAAAACTCTCATTTATATCGTGATACATTGTCGAGTCTCAATTTAACCCACTTTGAGGTTTCCAATATAATTAGATTGTACGTAGGGATGGACACTAATAGGAGGTAATTGAGGTTCTCTTAAATACGGGACCATTATAAATAAAAATAAATAAAAAATAAAAAACCCTTTTACAACATTGTTTGAAAATGATTAAATTTCACATATTTCTATTAGAATGCTTACATTACCTTTAACTCTCATTCCATTTGTTTATGTAAACAGTATCAGCTTTAAACTTTTGGATTAATTTGTGTTATATTGCATTAAAACCCAAAAATCACTTATTTTTGGAGAGGGATTTGAATCTACATTAAGGAGAGAGTGTTAAAATATACAAATTAAATGGACTAATTTGAATTCACAATTCTTATGGACGTTCCCTTTTTCCGCTAGCCATACATCCTTGTGCAGGGTGGCCACCTACCCCTTACTCTAGTGAGAATTTGAATCCAAATATTAGAGCATATTTTACTTATTGTGGGAAGTGGAAAGATAGAATTGTATTATAATTTAGATTACCAAATCGTTTTCTCTATGCTCTAGTAGGAGTATTAAGGTAGCCGTATGTACCAAGTTATTATATTGTAGAATCTTTACGCGAATTACTAGGTAATTCTATCCTAACTTGGATAAACATAAGTGTTACAGAACCATCTATCCTATATATTGGGCAATGCCTATATATAATCTGTGGGGCAAGTCCCAATGATCCAAGTTTAAAGCATTTCTAACAATTTGTTAGTTTCTTGAATCTGGATGTCAATCTTCAAAGTTTCATTATGTATTAGTTAGTATTATAGCGCGCACATTAGACTCTTTAAAGGGGATCCCTTTATTTATTTTTTTTCTCTTAAATTACTTTATTAACTTAAAGGATGCCTAAGTTTTCAACCATATATTATGATATTGTAACTTAGGCTAACCATGTTAGTACCCCCCCCCCCCCCCAAAAAAAAAAATAAAAAGAAGAAAAGAAAAGGAAAGAAACCTTGCCTCTTCACATTGCACATCAAATTATAGTCAATCCATGTAGATAAAAAAAGCCTTGTACTTTCTAAGGACCCAAACAAAAGAAGGCAAAAAGTTTGAGAGTTTGCAATGTTCTTTTCATATATACAAAATAATATGATATTTTAATCTTTGTTCTTATTTGTTTTCATTAAGGGCTTGTGGAGAATCTCCATCATTATTTTCTAGGTTCCACTTCATCTTCTTAAAGATGGCTAGTGATTATATAATTACAATTATAATAAAATCACTGGAGTTTAAAATTAGAAAGACCAGTCAAGGTGAGATACGAAAATTCCGTTCTTTTAAGGTATGCAGCCTTTTTGCAGTTTTAATCAAAACTCCCACTAAAGGCAAGCATATTTCTTTCCCGAAAATATTCTCAAGTATATTTCTGTATGATCTATAAAAATGAACTTTGGGTGCATCTATACATTACATGACAGATTGGTTACAAATTTGTATATTCAATATTTCTCGATTTTGGACCTCTTCCAAATTATTAAGAACTTATGACCATTTTAAAACCCATATCGTAAAGATGTTTTTGTAAAATTTAATAAGTTCAATATTCACATAGCAAAGGATTTTAAAGTTAATAAAAATTGAAACTCTGTGCAGTCTTTTCATTAATTTATTACATATTAAAGGAAATTTGAATTAATAGATATTAATTAACACTAATTGTACTAGCTTATCCAATGCCCATTCGCTACTTATGCTAACTTGTTCAATGAATCTTCTTGTGGCAGGTTAAGTTGGTTGTCCCCAAGTCTCATGCCGAAGCTTGAAAAGCAGGTAGCTTGCAGAGTAGGGCAGGCCATTGTGCATAGTCTTGTGCACACTGAGGAGCTGGCTATTGACTTGTCCTAGGTGTATTTCTTTGTCTTGCTCTAAAAATTAAGTTTATATTTTGCAAGTTCTTTCTTTATTATAACATTTCTTTTTGGAGTGTCCTTAAAACTGTTTTTGTGATAACCTAGAAGTTGTTACTACTACTACACAAAATATGTATAGAAGAAACTTTGGAGGATAAACACATGGAGAAGCATCCAAGTTTGGATTTTGATGATAACAATTTTGGAGACACAACTTACACAAAAATAATTAAAATTACTTGGCCCAACAATACTAGATTTAATCACTCACTGTCTATTGTTACTATCCAATATGGAATTCTATGGTATCTGGAACTCTAATATATTCAAAACATAGCTTTTGAAAATACACTTCCAAACTCTTTTGTTTTTTTTTCCCCTTTTCCTGCATCATATTCATTTTGTTTTTACATGTCAAAAGTGAATGCGAGGCAACCACGTGGCCAGGCCTTAGTTATTCATATACATGTTCATGTACATAATCTTTTCTCTTGTAGATGCATTAACCTCTTGTTGTATCTATCTCATGTGTTGTCTCTTATTTATCTGTCATGTAAATCTGTAATTTTATAGGATATAATAGCTCGCTTTAGTAAGCAAGCTGCAATGCCAAGAGACTTCTTCATCGATTTTGTTAAGGTGGCTCAGGATGAGGGCCGACACTTCACTCTTCTTGCAGAACGGCTAGAGGAGCTGGGTTCTTTTTATGGAGCATTACCAGCTCACGACGGCCTCTGGGATTCTGCTACTGCTACTTCTAGTGATCTCTTAGCACGTCTGGTAGTTGAGCATTTTGTTCATGAGGTGATCTTTCCTTACCAACTTTCTTATTTTAAAATGAATCATTTGGACCAACATGGTTTAAATTTTTCATTACAACATATATCACCTCTGGGTCATCACCTGGTGGATCTAGTTTTCACAAATTTAGTTTCTAATGAATTTAGGCTGTCAGCATTGCTATTCAAAGCAGATGGAAATTATTATTATTTTTTTGTTCACACATATATCTGGTAAAAATCCATGGTCCTGATTGCAGGCATTGAAGAAATGGAGCCATAGTTACAAATCATGCAACTTGGTTCTAGATTTTTGAGATGAATTGATCCTACCATTTGTGGAGATGGCTCCATTTTCTTGAACTTCTCCAAATATTTATCCTTTCATCGGCTTGTACACCATGGTGTTCAAACGTTCCATTAGTGAATGATGTTTTTATAAATCATAACAAATTTGAGTTTGAACACAGGCAAGAGGACTTGATGTTCTGCCCACAACCATTTCCCGATTTCGCAATGGAGGTGATAATGAGACAACAGAGTTACTAGAGAGAGTGGTTTACCCAGAAGAGATTACCCATTGTGCTGCTGGGGTTAAATGGTTTAAATATCTTTGCCTGAGGGCCGAAAATCCTGCTCAGGATCAGGGCAGCATGGCATCTCCAGGTGGGGCAGGAGAAAGTGAAAAAACGATAGAGGAAAATGATGTAATTCAGAAGTTTCACTCGATAGTGACGACATGCTTCAGGGGACCATTGAAACCACCTTTCAATGAGGAAGCAAGAAAAGCTGCTGGATTTGGCCCTCAGTGGTATGAACCACTTGCTGTCAAAGAGGTTAGCCCTAGAATG
>FXXK01001980.1:12874-25879 GCA_900184695.1 Betula pendula
AATAACGAGAGAGATGGTATCCTCATGGGCTTCTAATGTACTAATCTACAAAAATGTGAGGTGGTACAGCACAGCATAACTGACCCACGCAATAGCCGTGGGGCTGTTGAAGTCCAAAAAGTTTATTTTGACTTCTAAGAAGACTTATTATTGTACTAAGTACCGTGCACTTCAAGATCCGCGAATTTATTGAGACAAAGGAAAGGGCAGAAAAAAGAGGGATCTTCGGTCCAGGATTTGATGTGATGAGAATGGGAGCCCGTAGATGTCTAATGTCACATTCATTGGGAGACTGCTAGCGTGTAGACCTTGCAAAGCTTGTCTGTATCCTGATATTCCCTTCTAATAAACGCAAATAATATAAATAAAACAAAACAAAAATTTCATGAGCCTCATCCTTCTCATTTTGATTTCACAAAAAACAAAATTATCTCCTCACGTGGATTTTTAATGATAAAAATATATGCATAAGAAAAAAAAAAAAAAAAGCAAAAAAAGCGAAAGTTAGAGAAAAATGTTAGGCTGCAACTGTGCTGCTTTACATACTCACGTAAATAATTTTTCAGAATTCTATTTTTTATTATAGATTATCCCAGATGTTTAAATCGCTATAAAAGTTTTGACTTTACTCAATTAAACATTAATTAGTTATTTAAATTAGTTCATTCTCAACAGCGCTTTTACAAGTCTCAAATTGATTGCTCTTCTGGATGCAGCATATAACACCGTTTTATACTCACAGTCTACATAAAGATCAAAAAGACAATCAAACCAATAAAAAGTGACCCCACTCAAAGAATGGATGCCGCCGATCACATAACGACCAATGAGATTATAGCCCCTCATCTTTCATTAACAGAAATATTAGTTGACCATAAAAATCAACTGCTAGTAATAATAAGCCTATGACTGTCTCTAGCGCACATACCAGTGCACCAATGTTCATGACGATGACAGCATCTAATCTTTCTTGTTTTTAAATGCATGCTTGTTCACAATCATCATTTCATTATTTTTTTAATGACAAGCAACTGTTTCACAAATGCGCAGGTTCACAATTAGGCTACAAATAGACATTCATGAGAGTTGTAAACATCGCTATGTTTGTATATCAAATATATAGTCATGTTATGCGAAAAAATAACAATAATAAAGTATGTCGTGTGAGTTGTTACTCACTTGAGGTCGTAAGGGTCAATGAAATAGTCTCCCACGCAGTCTTTGACTTCCGAATTTGAGAAATGATCTTATCATTAGTCCTTATGCCTTGAGCTAGAACGGATCCTAGGCTTCTAATAACCCAAAAGCAACATTATATCCGAGCAATCAAACGTGTTAACCAAAAAGTCGAACGTTCCAAGCCCGAACATTGAATGCTTGATCAAGAAGAGTTGAACATTTGATAAGGTCCAAAAACATGATTTGAACCAAAACCTTTGGCTCTTTTTTCGTATTCTAGACATCTCTTAAGGTCTTCCTAAGGGACTCGCGCTAGAAGAAAACAGAGGGTTTCACACTTCAAAACTGGGTTTGAAAGTGCTAAACTCTTTAAAACCAATATAAAAACCAACATGAACTTACTGATCAAGCATATTACTAAAACAACACAGAAGTTAGGACCACAAACAACTAACTTAAACAATATAGACAATCTAAACAAATAACAACATGAGAATGAGTTAGACTATGATGTATACCTCCAAGGGTTTAAAATGGCCGTTCTCCTTCTTCAAATTCTCATCTTCACACACTCACAAAGGTTCTCTGAGCCTCAAGTCGGAAGTGAACAGTAGAAGGGCATAGGGCTCTATAGGAGGGCTAGGGATCGCCGGGCTGGAGCTTTGTGATTAAAAACTGATGGGGTTATTTAGGTTTCATCAAACATTTGATGTGAACGAGCATCAGAGCCATTTGATATACTATTATACCCAACGGTCTTAGGGGTTCCATTGAATGTTTTAACAAAAGCATCGAACGTTTGATCCAACTGGTTGAACGTTCCACGGGAATCCTTCAAAACGTTTCCTCCTCAAGTGTCTAGCTAGGCTCAAAAATAAGTCTTTGTTCTTATTAAATCTTTGGTGCATTACAGAATGTACACCGCTTTGAGACAGCTTGGATGGCCGAACACCTCAAAAATATTAGGAGGGTTAGTCGCGCACACCAATTTCTTCAGGTGTTGGCTAAATAGAATCATTTCTTGTGAAAGTTTTTATTTTTTGGGAAGAATAAAACTTTAGCCCCTGAACTATCACATATTTTTATTTATACCATCCAAACTTTTAAAAAAGTGGTATGAGAGCCCCCATAACTATAATCGCGTGTCAAATTGGACACTTTTGCATTTTTCTATCCAAAATACTTTTGGAAGTTATTAAAAAATTGAAAAAAGAACCGTTTCAAAAAAAATAAATAAATAAATAAAATAAAGGGAGCCTTAAATATTAAAAGGCCACCCTTTTTGGTATGTTTAGTTTTTTCCCTGTTTTTTGTTTAATTTTTGTCGAAATGGTAAATTGTTAAATAACTTCAAGGCAATGTTGGGGAAGAAATGAAAAAAATCTATTTGACACGCAATGGTAGTTTAGGTGGCTCTAATGCCACTTTTAAAATGTTGAGATGTAAAGTAAAAAAGTGCTGATTATAGGTTTGGGGGTTAAAATACATTTTTCACTTTTTTTATTGAAAATAATGACAAAATCATGACCATTCATTTCAAATTAATGGTTCAATTTTTTAAAAAATGCAAGCTGGGGAGTTCTAATGCAAACCTTTAAAACTCATGCCTTTTTTTTTGTTAATCTTTTTTCTCCTCAAACAACCCATTTTAAGCATCTTCTTCTATTCGACTACTTCAATAGTCAAAATATATTAACATAATTTTTACAAAAATGTTTTACCGGTAAAAACATGTACAATAAGTTTACAGACTAGTGAGTAATAAACTTTAGTGAGACACAGTAAATTGTGAACCCTCTTTTAATGCAAGTCAAAATAAAACATCACATTACCTAGTATAGGGCACAAGGTAAGAGTTCGAGCTCTCCAACCATTTGCCGAGACAATTATGATCGTCATCGATGAGCATCTCAATCCAAGGGCGAACTATAATTTAAGAGAGAGGGGACAATACTAACAAATAAAAATTTTGGGGGGTCGCATTTAATAAAAATACTTTAAAAAAATAGAAGAAAATTTTCAAAATTTTGTGACATTTTATTTTTTTTTTATTTTTTAAAATTTGGAGAAGCCCAAAAACCTCATAAGGCTAGGGTTGTTTCGCCCTTAACCTCATCCCTGCGTACACAGCTGAAGATGGGTTAGCAGTTGTTTGGAGGATTTTTTTATATTAATTTTTTAAAATTAATTTAATAATTGAGTGGCATTTTTTTTCTTTTTCAAAAAAAAAAAAAAAACCAAACGCCATAAATTATGAAACATTTTATTGGCATCATCAACTAAGCTGTTTTATATTTGTCAAACTAGCAAAAAATCAGTTGAAATCACTCAAAATGAAACTGCTCCACCAGTCAAGTGGAAAACACGGAGAAGTTAACAAAAGACTAGTCAGAAGTAAGCGTGGAGCTTCATCTTTATTCGCCTTTGTTACGAAATTTTCCGTGTGGACCTGGTATCCTCATGGGGCCTTCTAATGTATATCTAGCAAAAATGTGAGGTATACACAGCACAGATAATGACCACGCAATAGCCGTGGGTTTGAAGTCCAAAAATTATTTTTGACTTCTAAGAAGACTTATTATTTACTAGAGTAGCCGTGACTTCAAGTCAAGGCGAATTTATTGAGACAAAGAAAGGGGCAAGAAAAAAAGAAGGGATCTTGGGTCAGGATTTGATGTGAGAGAATGGGAGCCGGTAGATGTCAATGTCACATTCATTGGAGACTTAGCGTGGTAGACCTCAAGCTTGTCTTATCCTGATATTCCTTCAAAAAAAAAAAAAATAAATAAATAAAACAAAACAAAAAATTCATGAGCCTCATCCTTCTCATTTGATTTACGAAAAAAAAAAATTCTCCTCACGTGATTTTTAATGATAAAATATTATGCATAAGAAAAAAAAAAAAAAGTAAAAAAAGCAAAAGTTAGAGAAAAATGTTAGGTGCAACTGTGCTGCTTTACATATTCACGTAAACGGTTTTTAGAATTTTTTTTTTAATTGTAGATTGTAATTTTGAATGCTATAAAAAGTTTTAGCTTTACTCAATAAACACTAATTAGTTTTTAAATTAGATTATTAAAAGCTTGATCCAACAAATAATATCAAAGTCAAAGTCATAAATTTCGTAATAAGCTCTTAGAACATTTCTTATTGGATTCGATTTTGTATATCATAAGGGGCTTTGACTTCCTTCATTATAGTGACAAATGCAAAGGAGGGTTGTGCAGGGCGCCCACCTCCTTAAATTTTGAAAAAAATAAAATATTAGTATTTTTTTTTATCTCATATTATCTCATGCTCCTATAATATTGAAATTTTGCCTCTACAAGCCCAGCCCCAACCCAACCGCCTTCAAAAAATTGAGTTATCCTCAAATCGCTAATGTAAATCTATAAGCATCTACTATCAAGTATATAACTTTGACATTTTTTGTTCAAGTAATCGAGAAGAGATGACCTGAAGAAGTCACAGACTCACGAAGAGAAAGACTGAAAGAGTAAATATGAGAATGAGAGATTGGGATAAAAAGAATTTTTTTTTTTTTTTTATCATTTTATCATAGTTTGAGTTCTTTGGTAGTCAGTGACAGTGAGGTGTGAGTGACATGAGTCCTTGAGCCTTGAGGTGTCAATTTATTGCGGTAGAGTTTTGTGATATTTTGATTTATTAATTTTAAAAATGATAAAAATAAATAAATAAAATATTACAATTGAGAAGAATTTTTGAGGTAGAGTCTGATTCTTGTCGTATGGTAATGGTCAACTACCATTATTTTTAATTTTTTCGTTAAAATTATCTTTTTCTTTGTGAAATGTATTTGAGGCATAATGGTAGTGGATCATACAAACCCCCTTTGTATAAAAGTTGTTAAAACAATACTTCGTAACAAAATAGATGATGAATTCTCTGCAGATAATTTAGTCATCTACATTGAAAAAGAAATTTATGAAAGCTTAAATTCATATTTGATAATTGATGATTTTGCTTTTCTAAGAGTGCATAGAATGCAATTTTAAACACCTTGTATTTTGTATTTTGTATTTTTTTTGTATTTTATTTTATTTTATTTGTATTAGTGCCTACATGGTAACTGATATATCAATTTGACATATATTTATAAAGTTTAATAGATATATTTTTTGTGATACATATATTATGTTATAATTTATATTTTGAATTGTAATTACCACACTTTCATATATTATAATAAAAAACAAAAAAAAAATTACTTGTCATTATGTTTTATTATTTTAGTTCCGCTCCTTCTAAGACAAATTTATGGGTCCACTACTGTTTTATTAGACATTAATTAATTTTTTGGAGTTAATAAAAAGACTTAGTAGAGTAGCCGTGACTTCAAGGAGACTTTATTGATGGTTTTGTTAAAGATTATGATTTCAAAAAGTACGATTTTAAAAATAGAAATTTTAAAAAGTGCGATTTAAAAATGTAATTTTTGAAAACGTAGTTAAGTATTTGATAAAATTACAATATGACCTTTAAAATCGCAGTTAATTCTTTAAAATTCTGTATTTTTAAAAAAGTACCAATTTACTTGAGATTTAAAAATACAAATTTTTTACGTTTTTAAATCGTAATTTTTTAAAAATATAATTTTTAAATAATTTAATTTTTACAATTTAATTTAAAATTATGTTTATTATTTACAAAATCACAATTATGCACCTGAAACAAAGAAAGGGTAAAAAACAGATGGGATCTAGGGTCGACTAGGATTTTATGTGAGAGAACGGGATATGGTAGATGCCAATGTCAAATACAGAGTATCTCCTCATGCGATTTAAAATAGTAAAAATATTCTGCATAAGATAATTTTTTTAAAATGACAACAAATTTAGAAAAAAAAAAAAAAAAAGAGAAGAAGAAGATAAGATTTAGAAAAAAAAATAAAAAGCGCAAAATTCTGAAAAACAAAAGTAGTTAGACAAAAAAAAAAAAAAAAAAGCATGGGAGAGATTACATAATTGTGGGACCATGCCAAATTAATTAAGGACAAAGATTCTCTCCAGTTGAATCCAGTCCTTTATAAGAAAGGACAAAATTATCCTTCTAATCTACCAGTTGAATCCAATTGAAGATGATCAAATTCCCCAAATTAAGGGGATCATTTTCCTAGTAATTTACGAGAGAATAGTGATCAATAATGGCAGCTAGGCTGCTAGGTTCATGCACAGAATTCAAGCACAAACTAGTACAGACAAAGAACAACTAATTGGTCTTCTTGGCAACTTCCATACAAATTCCTAGCAGAGCTTTTAGGAGGGACGATAATCGCGTTAATTATAAAAAAGCGGGGCTTGGGCTTTGCTGCTTAATTAAACACGCCAAAAAATGTCTTTCGACAAAAGATATTTTTTAGAGGAATTATTTTTTAAAAAATATATTTTGGCGTTTAAGTGTGTATAAAAATCATAAATAACTTTTAATTTTTATTTCAATCATATTAATATATAATACAATAAATTTTATTCACAACATAAAAATATTAATATAATTATTTTTTAAAAAAAATTAAATTAGAGTTCCAGCGAAGTCTTGATGGTGTCCCGGTGAAGTTTGGGCCTTGTCCCATCGGAGTCCCAGCTAGGTTCGATTGGGGTCCTGACAGTGTCCGGTGAGGTCCCAACTGTGTCACGAGATGTTTTGGCAATAATACATCAATTTGAAAATGATGTATAGACAAACTAGTATAGACAAAGACAACGTCTAGTATAGACAAAGACAACGTCTAATTGGTCTTCTTGGCAACTTCCATACAACCTCCTGGCAGACTTCTAGGAGGACGATAATGGTGTTATAAAAAGCGGGGGTTGGGCTTTACTGCTTAATTAACAGGCCCATTCATCACCCTATAGTCTATAGAGAGAGAGATGGGCATTGTGCAAATTATGGTGGTATTTCAGATATTCATTTTGCTATTGTGTTCATCAATTCATGATGCAATATCTGTACAAGCAGCGGGTTTAGCAATTAATCCTTCATGTAAAACACTGTGTGGGAATGTTAGCATCCCATACCCTTTTGGAATAGGAGCTGGTTGCTACGTTGATCACTGGTTTGAAGTAGTTTGTATTAATGACTCTTTGGGCTCGCCCAAACCTGTTTTGACGAGCCTCAACAACCTGGAGGTGCTGAACATTTCACTTGGAGATGTTTGGAGGACCATCACCAACCAGATTTATTCACGAAGAGCTACAGTTCACGTCAATTATCCGACATTTTCTCATTGTACTAATGATTCAAAGATCACAAAAAATGTGGAGTTAGCAAAAGGCGGCCCTTTCTTCTTCTCCTGGAATGAAAACATATTCGTCGCCACGGGTTGCGACAATTTTGCCTCAATGACGTCCCCAAATGGTTATTCAGTTATGGGGTGCAGGTCAAATTGTGATACGAGTAAAGCGATAAATATTAGTAGTTGCCATGGCTATAACTGCTGCCAAACCAGAATTGCTTCAAATCTCGATGCGTTCGAGATGATTATCGATTCAAAAAATACAACCGAAAGATGCAAGTCTGCATTCTTGATAGAAGAAGAGTGGTTCAAGACCGCATACCCATTCTCAAATATGTCGTACGTTCCTGTGGTGTTGGAGTGGTATATTCCATATACATCATTCAACTCACTTCCAATACCCAATAATGACACGGCCGCAAATTATGGTTACATTGCAAAAACCAAAGAGTACGGTTGTTATCATCCTCCTAACCGGACCTATTTTTACTGTTATTGCGGAGACGGCTTTGAAGGAAATCCCTATCTTCCTGAAGGATGTGTAGGTAAAGTTTTTAATTTGTAGTCTATTTAATTATCTCTTTAATTCTTCCTTTTTTTTTTTTTGTGTTAAATAGTTCTATGAATTAAATTTGCAACACTTGTATCATAGGGTAGCTTGACAACGTATGTACGTGGTCAAATTAACACTTGTAAAAGACATATATGCGTCACAACACGTGCCTTATGCAGACCACAGGGTATGGATTTTCATAAATTTGATGATAATATAATAAAATTTCATTTTGGTAGATCATTTGTGTGAAATTTAGGGATCGGATCCGGCTTCCGTGAATAACACTTGTAGAACACATGCATAGTTCTTCTTTTCTTTTTCGTTTATGTGTTAAATATATAGTTCTACGAATAACACTAGCTTGTAAAAACCACAAAAAAAAAAACCACTAGTTTGTAGAACACATGCGTCACCACAACTTCACCACATACATGTGCCTTATGCAGACCACACGTATAAACGTGTGTAGTGTTGAATTAAACGTGTGGCCGCAAATACGGGCTGGGAAAAAACACAATTTTGATAAATTTGATGATATAATAAAATTTAGTTTGACAATGGGAAGCTTTGTACTTAATTTGTGTATTTTTGTAGCCAAAAACAACGTTTCCTCATGAATATTAATGTCACAGCTAGAATAGTAATTTGCATGATTAAATTTATTATTTTTATTAATTTTAGATTTTAGGATAACTAATAATATGGTAGACCTTACTTGTTGAGTGGGAATTTAAACCCACGTACCGGTCATAAAAAAGTATTATAATATTAATTTAAATGGTTCAATTTTATTATTATTTTTTAATCTTTTAAGATAATTGATCATTTAATAGTCAACTTGAATTTTGCTTACTGATATATTAGCTAGATACTAACCGTGTTTGTCTTGTTACACGTCAGATATTAACGAATGCTTGGACCCAGACCAAAACACTTGTCTCTCAACTTGTGTAAATACTCATGGGTCTTACAAGTGTGGTATGGTTACTCGGCTTAGACGGCTCACGACAGGTATGTTTACTCGTATTAAAGTGTTTAAGGCTTCCCATTTTATTTTCTTATGAAAAACCCACCCACACAAGAAATCTCATATTTTGATTGATTTTCTTTCGCCTTCCTTCTTTCAATTGGTCCCACTTGCTTAGGATGTACATTCTTTTAAGAGAATTAGTATTATGCTTTTCGAGAAAACTTTTAAAACACATGTTTTGGGAAAAAAGAAGTCACATCTTTTGAAAATTTTATGAGGATAAAGAATGAGCTCGCCATGATTACATTTATTAAACTTATGACGCTCAATTATGGATAAGAATTTCCTACAATTTTAAGGAATGTATAAATTTTCAGATTATATGAATTTAGGTATTTTTTGCATCAAACAATGTAAAAAAAAAATGCTACTTATTAAAAATTGTGAATGTTATCAATGAGAATTGAGTATAATTTCATCAAGTTTTTGTGCTTTATGTTGTAGAAAAACTTTGAATAAAAAATTGTCTTTTGGTTTATTAAAGAAGAAGAGTTTCTTCAAAAGTGAAGAAAAAACATTTTGAAAAAAAAAAAAAAATTGGTTGTCTCGGTAATATGCCACCTTATTAATAGGTAGCATTTTTCAAGTCATTTGAGGCAAATAACAACTTAAATATTTCACCTATTTTGAGAATCTACAATTTTTTTAAAATTATAGTGAATTCTAATCCCTCAGTTATACTCTTTGTAAATGGCTCATATCCCAATCTTTGAAGTATTTCCAAGAGTGTGTAGTGGTAAATCTCTCTCTTTTTTTTTTTTTTTTTTTTTTTTTTAATTTTTATTTTCTCATACACTTTCTATGCAATCAATTTTCAATAAATATATCCCTAAAATTCACTTATTACTATCTAGAGGGACACGACAAGTATAATTGATTTTGAGATATATTGGAACCTTTAGAATTATGATTTTATGAAATTCTTAACAATTGCAAGAGCATGCAATTCTTAAAATAGTTTAATGAACACAAGATCTTGCCAAGTCAATTATTTTGAAGCAAAAAAAAAAAAAAAATTGTAAGAATGAGATTCTTCAGCTATCCACTCAAAGAGGGTGGTTGACCATCCCAAATATTTTTGGAAATGGTTGGACCACCCTCAAAACTTTCGAGGGGTGGCCAACCATCCACATAAGCCTTGAGGGTGGTGACCACCTCCAAGAGATTTTTTTTTCTTTTTAATTAAGTTGATAAGACAATCCCAAAAACTCATGAGGGCCGACCACCCCCCATAAGCCTTGAGATGGTGGTTGGTCATCCGCTTAAATCTTGAGGGGGGGTGGTTCGGTCACCTTTCAAGGCTTAAAGGGAGTGGTCAAACACCTCTTTGGGACCACTTGGGATGGCCGACCACCTTAAAAATATTAAGGGTTAGTGCACCCAATCTTTTCAGGTGTTGGCTAAAGAATTCATTTCCTGTAAGTTTTTTGTTTTTGTTTTTGTTTTTTTATTTAAAATAAATGACAAAATCATGACCATTCATTTAAGATAGTTACAATTTTTTTAAAAAATTGCAAGCATGAGAGTCTAATGCAAACCTTTAAAACTTCATGTTTTTTTTTTGTTTAATCTTTTTCCTCCCTCACCAACCCATTTTAAGCATCTTCTTCTTTTGGACTACTTCAATAGTCAAAATATATTAACATAATTTTTGTCGCATGATAGTTTGCTAGACTAATTTCTAGCATTAAGAGAAGATGTCTCTTAATTTTAAGTCAACATTCTCAATTAAAACTATTGCTATAACATTTTACTACAATAAGTAATCTTTTTCAATTACATTGTGCTAAACAGGTCTTAGTACTGGCCTTGGGCTATTGGTTCTACTTCTTGGTGGATGGTGGTCCTACAAAGTAATAAAGAAAATGAGGATGATTAAACAAAAGAAGTTGTTCTTCAAACGAAATGGTGGTTTATTGTTACAACAACAATTATCTTTACATAAAGCCAATGTCGAAAACATTAAATTGTTCAATTCAAAAGATTTGGAGAAGGCCACTGACCGTTTTAATGTGAATAGAATTCTTGGTCAGGGAGGACAAGGCACTGTTTACAAAGGCATGTTGACAGATGGAAAAATCGTTGCAGTGAAAAAGTCCAGGATAATTGATGAAGGAAAGCTCGAAGAATTCATTAATGAAGTTGTCATTCTTTCACAAATTAATCACAGGAATGTGGTTAAGCTAATTGGCTGTTGTTTGGAGACAGAAGTTCCTCTGCTAGTTTATGAATACGTTCCTAACGGAACTCTTTTCCAATATGTCAATGGCCAAACTGAGGAGTTTCCACTAACATTGGATATGCGCTTACGAATTGCAACGGAAGTTGCAGGAGCTCTTTACTACTTACACTCAGTAGCTTCCTCACCCATTTATCATCGGGACATTAAGTCTACAAACATACTCTTAGATGATAAGTACAGAGCTAAAGTAGCTGACTTTGGGACTTCAAGATCCATCACTGTTGATCAAACTCACTTAACCACACTAGTGCAAGGCACTTTTGGATACTTGGACCCTGAATATTTCCAGTCAAGTCAATTTACAGAAAAAAGTGATGTTTATAGTTTCGGTGTTGTCATTGCTGAGTTGTTAACTGGAGAAAAAGCGATCTCTTCAACAAGGACACAAGAAACCAAAAGTTTAGCCACATATTTCATTCAATCGGTGGAGAGAGAAAATTTGTTGTGATATTATTGATAGTCGAGTTTTGAAGGAGGGTAAGAAAGAAGAGATCATTGCGGTAGCAAACCTTGCAAAAAGGTGCTTGGACTTAAACGGGAAGAACGACCTACAATGAAAGAAGTCGCAAAGGAGTTGGAGGCAATTCAAATGTTTGGAAAAAGCTCCTAACCTTCAGCAAAACTATGAAGAGGTGAATATCTTCGAGCTGAAATGTACGAACTAGGGGATGTTGTTCCCACATCAACAATGTCAACCTCAACATGCGCCCAACCCTTATTATCTTCTCAATCAATATGAATCAGTATTTGTTTAATGTCATGTTGTAGGCTACATAATTTTGCATTTTCTTTGTATTCTGCAAGTAATTTCAAGAATGATTCAAGAACATAAATTAACACTATATATATATATATATATAAGGTATATAATTATATATATATATATATACATCCAATTGTCTTATGATAGTATAAGATAGCAAAAAGCTTCCATGTTCGTTTATAAGGATCCATTTTTATTGTCTTCGATCATCAAATCAGGCTTTGTGAACCCAAAGAGGTTATTCTTTTTTCTTTTTTTAAAAAAATATATATTAATAAGAAGTAAATTTGGAATTTTTTTTAAAAAAAATTAGGGATATAAACGGTCATTTCATCGTATTTGATGTCTGATTTAACAAAACAATCTAACGGAGGGAGGACATTGTAACTTAATTGAAGTTCGATACACTAAATTAAAGACTTTAAACTTTAGAGGGACTATTGTATATTAATAAAACTATTAGGGGAACTTTAGTAAACTTTAAGAGACTAAAACTTAAACATTAATAATAATAACTAATAATAATAAATTACCTGCGGGTTATCCAAATTTATCTTATTTTTTAAAAACTCGTTTTATTTAAAAAAAATTCAAAGTTTTCCTTTTTTTTTTTTTTGAAATTTATAGAGTAATGTTTGTCCTTATTGAAAAATTCTGGTATAAGTCAATTTTGTCTTTCTTGCTGGCCTTAGAGACATATATATTTGACAATTTTTTGATATTTGTACGAACATTGTCTCACATTGAAAGTTTGAAGGATATTCAATTGGTATAGTTTTGAAAGGGGGTATCTGAAAACTTTATCCCTAAAAATTTATTTATTTACATGAGGCCTGAGCACAAGCAATTGATTTTTTTTTTTTAGTCTTTTACAAATTATAGGACAGAATTTTTCATCAAATTGGGTTTGAGTGGAACCGTAAGTGCCATTTGGGCCTACCTGACCCCTTAGTTGTGGACTTTGGCTCATTCGATCTTC
>FXXK01001980.1:28639-39637 GCA_900184695.1 Betula pendula
TGAGAGTACCATAGCTTTAGTCGTTTTTAGAAAAGAGACAACAACTGTAGTTCCTTTCGAAACAAACCACAGTTGTGGTCTCGTTCAAAACAGACCACAGTTGTAGTCATTTTCCAAAAGAGACTACAATCATGGTCCCTTTTGAAACCGACGTCAATTGTGGTCTATTTCGAAAGGGACTACAACCGTAGTCCCCTTTTGAAAAAGCGACTACAATTGTGGTCTTTTTTTCATGAAATCTACCACAATTCGAGCCCTTTTCAATATTTGTTCATTTTTATTTCTATTAGCCCTATTTACAACATATCCCAAATTCAATGCATAATCTATAATCCATACAGATTATCATATACCAACAATCAACCAAATTCATATTAAACCACCAACCATCTAAAAACAATAATTCAAACACTTATATCAAAATACCATCAACACTTACATCCATACATAACCTTATAATTACATCAAAATACCACCTACACTTACATCCATTATATACCCTTATAATTACATCAAAATACCACATACACTTACTTCCATTACATAAATCTAACATTACATGTTCATACTAAAGATAAATAATACACAACATATAAGTTAAAGTTCAAACTTGGTGTTTCTTAAACGTTAAATGTATCTAAAATGATATTGGTCGTACATGTTTTTTAAATGTCACCAAGTCGACTCCTTACAGATGATCTTGGCTGTACAAGGGGGGATGCCAGGTCTTCAAGGTTTTCTTGCAATCCAGTTGGGCTTGCTTTCATCAGTACTTGGAGCATCGTTCGGAAGTGATCCATCTCCTTTTGATGTTTTGATTCCAAATTTGTTATTTTCTCTCGCAACTGAACAACTACGAGTTGAAGTTCACGTTCCTTTTTAGTAGATGTAGAGGTAGATGGCATGGCCGATACATATGTGGATTTACCTGTTGTTGAAATGAGTGAGTTAAATCTACAGCCATTCAATCATAAGCAGAACAACCCATCAAAATAAAAACCATTCCCAATCAAAACCAACTCTAAAATTCTACATCAATCTAATAAATTAAACCCCAAAAATCAATAAATTAAGACACCCACTTCATATATAACTATATGAGAGAAATCAGTTTTAATGGTGTCTCTTATCTGCATAAAGAAGATAAACAACAAGTAGGCACAAATACTCCTAGAAGAATGGAAAATAGAGTCCAATTGATTTAGTATAAATAAGATAAACAACATAATCATGATAGTTTAGTCCAATTGATTTAAACAAGAAGTAGGCACAAATCCTTCTCTGGTGCATGTAGTCCACGTATTTAGAGCATTTTTTTTAAGTCTTCTACAGCAACAACAGTTAATAAAGAGGCTTGCAAATATCTGAACTTCAATAATAATCACAAAGCACAAAGCCTAAAGGACCCAGAGAGGGCTTCTTCTTCTTAATTTGTGGAAATTTTTTAAAGTTATTCTTGAATACAATCTCAAATTATATGCCTATTTGGAGCAAATGAAAATATTAATAAAGACACTCCAGGGCCTATACTTATTTTGCTATAACAATTCTAATCTGATACCCTGTTAGCACTAAATCCAACCACGAGCTACAATTAGAGAACTCTTCGGAACTTTAATTTCCAAAATGACAAAACCAAGTATTCAACAGCATATCTTATGTCATTTACATTTTAAGAAATACACACTTTTGACGATATGTAATGATTACTTATCAAAAAAAATGAAACACACTAANNCCACGAGCTACAATTAGAGAACTCTTCGGAACTTTAATTTCCAAAATGACAAAACCAAGTATTCAAAACAGCATATCTTATGTCATTTACATTTTAAGAAATACACACTTTTGACGATATGTAATGATTACTTATCAAAAAAAAGAAACACACTAATCTTTGTTTTTTCTTTTTAAGCATTTATTAGTAATAGTGAACCACATGGGTGACCATCATGAAGAACCTAAGCTAAAAAGTAAAGTCGACTAATAGTTTATGTGAAACATAGCCGGCATGGGGCGAAGAGTTTCTAATATTAGAAGTCGTGTAATCCTACACTTTCTTGCTTACCTAATCCAATTGGAGGGTTTCGATCTATGTGGCTTATCATGAATAATATATAGAACTAAACTATATCTCTTTTGACTTAAAATATATATATGTATCCCTTTCGCAACAAAGAGGTTTGTCATATAATAAGCTCTAATAGGACCACATGATCATGTCAATCTAAGATTCTGGACGACGAGGCAAAAACTCCATATAAGCTGCTTTTTTTAAAATTAAAAAAACAAAAAAATTGAAATGGGGGGAGAGGGAACTCTAGATAAGCTTAATGACACATTTAGTTAATACTTGAAGCAAACCATTTTCTTTTAGTTTAAAAAAACAAAGGGATAAAAGTCACTTCCATGGGATCATGAGAAGTGATCTATTTGCTAAAAAGAAATGCTAAAAAAAACATGGAGAATGATTTAGTTCATTAAAGTGTAGTTACTAGCAAAGCAGTTCTTAAAGTGGAAATCATAGTAATGCCATATAAACACCATGAAACCCAACTAGGCAAACAATGGCTTTAGCTAACCATCCTCCTTCCTCAAACAAACGTAATCTGCCAGAGACAAAACAGTACGACAAGGAATTGCTACATACCTTTTGTTTGAGCTTAACCTTTCTTGCCCTTTCCAATTATATCTTGGAAGTGTTTTTTTCAATTCTTTTTCCTATTCTGCTGGAAGGAGCTGGTAGAAAAATAAAAACAATTAGAATACATAGAATACACAATTCCAAGAACAAAAAGTTGCATATGACTATCAAATAGACCAATATAAGTCCTCTGCAACCCATGTATATCTGATGACTAGTAGAGTAGATTTGCACTAACATCAACTGAACTGTTCGGATTTGCTCTAACACCAATAGATAAACATATTCTTATAATGTTTGACAAACTTACAACTTCATTCACAAACTTATAAGCACCAAAGAAGAAATTTCAAACAATATATAATTGTAACAATCTGAATAGAAAACAATCAGAATGGGAACTAATCTAATTAATGGCTCACAAATATCTTCAATCAGCCTGTACAATAACCATAATTCAATTTCCAAAACAACAAAAGGGGAAAAACAAATTAAAGGCTAAAACCTAAACCATAATGCCCCTTCTTTAACCACAACTCATAGGAGGAAGATCAGATCCTTTTACTGGCATTAATGCCTTTGGTTTCTTGGAAACCCTACTACCAAAAAGGAAACACCCCAAAGCATGCCCAGCCACGGCAACCAAAAACACACCCCCATTGAAAGACATGACAACCAACATAACCATATAAAAGCGTAAGACCAACAAAATCCTCAGAAAGTGCAGGGAAAAAGAAACAATAGATGCTAAAATACAAGCATAATAGAAACACACTAGCGGCAATAAATAGCAGGTTGGCTTACAAATGGAGCAATGATGGCAATGTGGTGGGTTGCCATTATGCCGAACCACATAAATGTTTGTGTGCTTGTTATATTTTGGGGTAATTACCTTTTTTTTCCTGAATTATCACTTATTGTCACTTTATCCCATGAACTGACACTTTGACCAGATCACCCACTTAGACTACAATTTTGTTACCTTTTGTCCCCTTCCGTCAATCAACCACATTAAAAAAATTGAAATGATGCAAATACCTTAAGTGAATGAACAAAATTTACATAAAATACCCTTGAAATTAGATAATTTAATATATATATACAGTTATAGCAAGGAAAAAAAATCAAAATTAAAAATTAAAACAAAAACAAAACAAACTTAACTTTATTTATTTATTTTAAGAAACAGTTCAACTAAAAAAAAGTATCAAAACCTAAAATTAAAAATTAAAACCTAAGAATTAACAAAAAAAAAAAAAAAAAAAAACAACCTGGGGTGGTTCAACCACCCAGATGTTGAGGGTGGTGGCTGAACCACCCCAGATGTTGAGGGTGGTGGCGTGGACACCCCTGGATAGTTTATTATAATATTAATATTTTATATTATTATTATTATTATTATGTATATTATTATTATTTTATTATTATTATTATTTTTGATTTTTTTGATTAAATGTTTTTCAATATTCGAGTTTTAAGAACTTTATTTTTTTCGTATATACATATCATTTTGTATCATAGATGATACATCGTTATGACTAAATAATGAAATGATACCTTCGGTTTAATAAAACTAACAGATTTACACATCAAATCAATAAAAAAATTGACACATGTCATATGTATCATAAATAATTAAAAAAATAAATTATGAAAAGTAGAAATATTAAAAAACAATAAAAAAAACTTCGAAACCCATATACAAAAAGCTTAACAAGATCCAAAACCCACACCAAATTTACAAAAAGATCTAAACTTGGATCGAAAACTCATATAGGTTCAATTTAAGATTGATATTTAAGTTCTAATCAGACTCAAGCTAATGAAAAATTCAAAAAAAAAAAGATTATCAAAATATAGAAACCCCTTTTCATATGTATGTATTCGAAACTTATGTGTTGTGAGAGATGGTGAAAACCTACAAGCCAAAAGCCTGAGAAGTTGAAGACTTTGTACAAAACCCAATTCAGTTAAACTTTTAAAGGACCAAAAATTCTTGCCCAGTTCCAGAAAAAAGCAAACGTTAGACATACAGAAGAAAAATCAAAAGAGGGTCAAATGAGGAAAGGAAAGAAAAATAAGGGTTAGGAGAAATCTGAGTAGTCAAACTTACAGAAGGTAGCGTGGCTCAGCGGTTTGTGGGTGACAACGCCTGATTTGGAAATTTTGCAGGTTGATGATGGGGGAAATTTTCGTGGGAGCTGACAGAAGGAGGTGGTGGTCGTTGGCGGTGGTGAAGACGGCGGGACGGGACGCATGGTGGGAGCTAATGGAAGGAGGTGGAGGTGGTTATCGGCAGTGGTGAAGATTGCGGGACGCACGGTTGGGGGAATTTGGGGGGAAATTTTTTTGAAGGGAAATGAGACTGTCGTGTGGGGGAAGAGTTTTGACGAAGAGGTCACACGATGTTTTTTTTTTAAAAAAAAAAAAAAAATCATTTTTTTTTTAATAAACCTAACGTGTTACCAGTGTGATTACTGTTCAATCGCACTAGGCTTACCTATATCATTACTCTCTTATATTAGCGTGCAGATTACTTTTTCTCACGCTGCTTTATTTTATTTTATAAAGATAGATTGGTGAGATGGCTTATAAGAGCACTAGCATTGGCTTCTCTAAATTTTATTCCCTTTTTTAAATGTAGAAAAAACTCTTAAAAAATTTCATGCAATGGCTTCCTTAGGTATTCCCTAAACTAATGGAAACCCAAAGGAACCAAAAAGTGTTATCCTGATCTAGGGTTAGACTTTTGCTTCCCTTATTATTATTTTAATATAAAAAGTTTGTCTTTCCTTTAGAATTTATTTTAAACAATATTTATATGACTTTCTCTTTCACCTCTTCTGCTCAACATTTAATTTTAAGAATATTTAAATGATATAGGAAAGAATCAGGAAAGTTATTATGGACTTTTTTTTTTTTTAATAAGTACTGCAGAAACAAATTAATTACAGAGAAGAGCAAAAAAAAAAAAAAAAAAAAAAAAAAAGCTTAACAACTGAAAAACCCAATCCAGATAGACAACTAACACCTCACAGCATGGGAGGAAATGCAGGAAGGTGGAAGTTACTTGGGAATGCAGCCAATGAAAACTGCAGCCCACCAAGATGGATAAAACTATCGGGAGTACGAGAACCCCTAAAAACTTAGATCTAGTTTAGCTTCTAAAGATATAGAACAGACTAAGAGAAAGAACAGCAGAAACGGGGTCTCCATCACAGACTATGAGTTTGAAGCCCAACCAGTTCGGGTTAAGTTGAAAGCAACAACACAACAATACAAAGAAGATTAAAAAAAAAAAGGAGAAATTAAAAAAACAGTAAATAAGATCTTAGGGTAGAAACACTGGCGGAAGACTGGGTGGAGGAAGGCGGAATAGGCACGGTTGATGGTCGGCGCGTGTAAACCACTCGCTGGGGTGTGAAGACCACATGCTGGTAGTGGGTGCCAAGAGATCTTGAATCACCATTGTGGAGTTTTTTTGAATGTAAAAATAAAATGTTGTTTAATTCTTTATATTTAAAGAAAATTTCTTTAAATTTAAAGGAAGCAATTGTTAATGTTGGAAGGCTATAACTCTATTAGTCTTTGACATATCTCTTACATTAAAGCACTTGATTCCCATAATCCATGCATTTAAGTCCTCGACTTCATATTGCTCGTCTTGTACGGTTTTTTTTAAAAAAAATTATTTTTGATTTATTTTTTATTGTTTGCTTATTTCTTCTTTCATTTATTACACATAGATGAATATCTCACAAAATCTGTTTTTTTTTTTAAAAAAGAATTGATAAGGTGGCCTATTCTATAAAGCTTAGACGTCAATTTTTCCTACCTTCATTTAAGCCTCTTTATGAAGTCGTGATTCTCTTGCCTTCGCCCTTTTATATAAGACTAAACTACTAAAGCCTCCAAAAATTTGCCGTGAACCTTTTTTTTTCTCAATTTTTTTTTTCTTTTATTATCAATCCCTGAATTATCTTTCCACCTGTCAATCAATCTCGACACCAAAATTAAGGTCTACCATATCAAGTAAATTCTGCCAAATTCAGAACTAATGGCTGTTTGACAACTCTACTATGAAGCTTGCAAAGATCATAGTTTTTCTATATAACTCCAAATGACATAAAATAAGTCTTAAAATTCTCCTTATTTAAAAAACATCTGTATATCACATCAACCCAAAATTGTTCGATACTTTAGAATTTTCTTGCAATAAATATTGATATTTTGACTTTTGCACTTTAAACATCATAATTCATCTGACACATGTCCAAAAAAAGAACTTTTATTAGCCGAATATCACATTAGAGTTATGGTGCGTTTGGAATTGCGATTTCGTAAACAATAAGCTAGTGCGATTTTAAATTAAATCTTAAAAATTAAATTATTTGAAAACTGCATTTTTAAAAAATTGCGATTTAAAAATGCAGAAAATCTGCTTTTTCAAATCGCAGTTAAGGGGGTACTTTTTTGAAAACGCTGAATTTTAAATGTTAAACTACGATTTTAAAAGCCAAACTGCGATTTTGCCAAACGCTTAACTGCGTTTTTAAAAATCACGTTTTCAAATCGCACTTTTTGAAATCGCAATTCCAAATAGATAGTTACTGTATAAACCTCAATTAAATAATTTTTTTTTAAAAAAAATAAATAAAACTAATCTTTAAAAAACAATCTAAGAATAGGAATGGCCCAACCACCACAATTTTTTTACAAAATATTTAAGCTAAATTCCTAAGTCAAAGTGCCATTTTACAATATTAGGAAAGCTGGTTTTGAGATCTACAACTCCGTGTTTCACAATATTTTTTCAATTCGAACGTTTACTAGGTCAAATCATGCTCGTAAGTTTATGTAAATGTAGCTTCACGTCATAACGGCCTTCTAACGGGCTTCTAACATGGCAAGGCATAAACTCTTTGTGGCTTTGTGTCATGTCCACTATTGACATGCTTTGAATGGGACAAGGCAATGACTTCTTTGTGAGTCTAAGACACAACATTACGTTCATGTCTTGACGGGCTTTGAACAGGAGAAGGCAGTGACTTCTTTGTGACTCCATGTTATGTTCACGTCTTGACGTGCTTTGAATCGGAAGAACAATATTGATGAAAAAAACTTGAACTTTTTGTCACACCAAAATCTCAGGAGATGAGAAGTTAGCTAGCAATGAGTTGACTTTGGATCCAAATAGAAAAATCAATTCGATGACTAAAACTCCAACACCAAAATCAATTCGACGACTAAAAATCAATTTGACTAGCTAGCCAGTTATGTCAAGTGTTCATGTTATCCTAGTGACTTCGCCAGAAATTGCATGGGAGTTGTTGAAACAATACGATTCAACGTTCGCATCAAGACCTCTTACAATGGCGACCGAGTATTCTAGCCGTGGATTCAAGATGATAGGTGTTGTACCATGGATAGATCAGTGGAAGAAGATGAGAAAGGTGGTGGCTTCCAATGTAATTAACTCGACAACACATCACTAGCTATTCAATAAGAGGACGGAAGAAGTTGATAATCTCATTCAGTTCATTTGTAACTTGATTGGTTCAAATAATAATATTGTGGACGTGAGGCTTGCTACACGTCAATATTGTGGGAATGTAATGAGGAAGCTTATGTTCAACAAATGATACTTTGGAGAAGGAAACGAGGATGTAGGGCCTGGAGCTGAGGAAGTGGAACATGTTGAATCACTTTGGACCATACTTGCTCATGTTTATGCATTTGTGTCTTGGATTACATCCCATGCTTAAGAGCACTTGATTTAGATGATCATGAGAAGATGGTGAGTGAGGCTATGAGAATTGTTGCCAGCTATGAGGAACCTATCATTGATGAGATAGTAGAGCAGTGGAGAGATGGGAAGAAGAAGGAGGCTGAGGACTTGCTTGACACTTTTATTTTGGCAAAGGATTCCAACAGGGAACCAACTCTATTAGCACAAGAGATCAAATCTCAAATTACGGCAAGTTCAAGTTCATTAATATTACATCTCATGCACCATATATTTACTATCTTAGCTACTACCCTGCTACGTACAAGACAATTTATAGTCACACGTTATGTGACTATAGATAAACTTATTTTTTATTTTTTATTTATTGAGGTTTTTCAAATCATCATATTACTTAAGCAGTATCTCAAGTTGGATATCAAGCGTAGAGGACCAGATAGCTAGGAATCACTATATATATAAATATATATATATATATATAATCCAATGGCTATTTAACCTTGCCACTTCAGCTTTGTACAATATTTGTTAAATGTTTTTATGGTAAATATTGCATGTAGGAATTAATGCTTGCAGCAGTGGATAACCCTACCAACAACGTAGAGTGGGTGATATTAGAAATGCTCCACCAACCAGAGGTCCTCCAAAAAGCGGTGGATGAAATTAATAGGGTGGTTGGAAAGGATAGATAGGTTCAAGAATTTGATATTCCACAGCTCAATTGTGTTAAGGCTTGTGCAAGGGAAGGTTATCGTCTTCACCCAGTTGCACTATTTAACCTCACCCATGTCTCAATGCAAGACATGACTGTCGCCAACTATTTCATCCCAAAAGGAAGTTATGTCCTCTTAAGCCGATATGGGGCTTGGCCGCAACCCTCGGGTTTGGGAGCAACCACTAAAGTTCAAACCAGAGCGACATTTGAAGAATGATGAATTGGATCATCAGCAGGAGGAGGCGGTGAATCTTACAGAGAATGTGCTGCGCTTTGTTTCGTTTGGTATGTGAAGGCCGGGGTGTATAGCCATTGAATTTGGGACGTCATGAATGTGATGCTTTTGGCAAGGCTTCTTCAAGGTTTTCATGGAGTATCCCACTGAACTAGGACGGAGATTGACCTCCTCCACCATCTCCAACTCCATAAATGACCTTTCCAAGGCCCAAGCCCTGCATGCCCACGCAAAGCCGCATTTGGCCTCCAAACTATACTTCGCTTAACTTTGTGTGGATTTACTATTTAATCAATAAAAAAGTTCATTAATATTTTCAGCTCTGGAAAAAAAATATTATTAATGAATAAAGATTTAAATGTTATTATGTGCATGAGCACCTGCTTTCTATTTTTTTATGAATAAAAATTCATTTAAAATACAAATTTAAAATAAAGGGGGAAAAAAGAGGGAAGTGTAGTTGCTATATAAACAAAGTATGCAGCCTAAAATCTAATCAAAGAGTACATCCTTAGATAATCCTCATGAGTTAACCAATCTTGTGTTAGACGGGGAAGGCTGGAATCTATATACAAGACGTTAATTTTCATTCTAACCTAGGGCAATAATAGAGTGTCGAGACTAGTTGAGCAAAGAATTGAATTTTTGAACTTGGTTTGTTTAATTTTGTTTTGAGTATAAACGAAACTCGAGTTTATATATTACCAAGCTATATATATTTGTATTTTTAAACTTGGTTAATTTATTTTTTAAACAAATTAATAGGTGAGGCCCAACACGTAAGATTATTGAATTGAAATAGGAGGCAAATGACAGAGTTAAGGTTCGAACTCATGACCTATTTCAATTAAATATTTTATGTGTTGGGCATCACCTATTAAAAAAGAGTCTGTGCTCACACGTGACGGAGAGTGTTAAAGTATTGATTAAATGATTAAGGCGTCGTTTGGTACGCGGAATGAGTATTCCATTAGAAAAATGAATAGTTATTACTGAGAATAAAAGAGGATAGAATGGAATAGTTATTAATATTTTTTAATTTGGTGACAACACATATGCTCTAAAAGTAATGATACAAGTTACCCTCTATGTCTACCTTGTGCCAACCAAAATTGATGTGACTTTTAAAATCATCATTGGATCAAAAGTTAATAATGATCTATCATAATTCAATGATGATTTAATAAGCCACATTACTTTTAGGGCCTGTTTGGGATTGCGATTTCAAAAAGTGCGATTTTAAAAATAGCGATTTTAAAAAGTGCGATTTAGAAACGTGATTTTTGAAAACGCAGTTAAACGTTCGGCAAAATCACAGTTTGGCCTTTAAAATCGCAGTTTAGCATTTAAAATTCTGCGTTTTCAAAAAAGTACCCCTTTAGCTGCGATTTGAAAACGCAGATTCTCTACGTTTTCAAATCGCAATTTTTTTAAAACGTAGTTCCCAAACAATCCAGTTTTTGCAATTTGGTTTAAAATCGCACTTATTGTCTACGAAATAGCTTACCCAAACGCACCTTAGTTGACACAAGGTAGATATAGAGGTTGACATATATATTTACTCATGCTCTAATTAGAAGTGAACCAAAATTACTAAAAAAACCACATGATTTCTTATTTTTTCTTAAAAAAAAAAAAAAATGAAAATGTTGAATGTT
>FXXK01001981.1:0-10710 GCA_900184695.1 Betula pendula
GAAAGTTATTAGTGACAACTTTCCTATCATTGCTATTAAAGTCATCGCTAAAAACCAAAATTCTTGTACTGGTTCTAATTTCCAAATTAAAATTTTACAATATAAAATAATAAAAATAAAATTATACGAGTCTGGTCGAGTTTATCGAGTATAGCTTATTTAATAATCGTGCCTAATTTCATATTCACAATCTGCTTATATATTAAATGAATTGAATTCGAGTTGTCAAATGGATTTGTTCGTTTACCACCCTAATCTTCTTGAGTATGTTTTATGCGCAACTATGTATTGTCTCTCTCTGTTCTTCATCGACTGTTCCTATGATTAAGATTAACCATTTCCTTTTCCTTCGGGTATCTAGTTGCATCAATTGTAGTTTTACATGTCGTAGTATCTTCGGATAGTTCTTCAAGAATGAAGTTGTAATGCACCTCATCAATTTGGAATATTAACTTTATAGTTCCTTGTTGGTTTCAGGAAAAAGTTTTTGCAGGTGCCATACACTTAGATGAACTAAGTACTCTATTAGGCAAAAGGTATGTTTCTGTATTATGTTCCATGTTCTCCTTGAGTTATATCCTTTTGTTTGAGACAACTTAGCTTGATGTCATTCTTTAAGTTCTATATTCTTATTGTGAATTTGTGAGATATGGCTTTAATTGTTTTGCCACCTAAGAGCCCAATTTTTTAACCTTTCTTTCAAGTAACCCACGAAGCTTACCTACATATAAATTTAATCTGTTTTGGTAAGGCAAAGGTGAGCTCCTTTTATTCTTTGTTTGAGGCATCGCACAAGAGAAAAGTGAGCAAACTTTTGGTAGTTCACTTAGCCCATAATGCTCCTGAAATTAATTAACTGGTAATTATCTTAGTGTGCCTCTCCAATCCTATTTACCATGTAAATAAGTCACAATGGATCATTTACTCCTCAAAATCAAAATACTAAGCAGTGGAAATACATGACTTCTCTTTTATTTTATCGACATTAATCATTACAACCAAAGCATTTATTAAGAATCATCACATTAACTTAAATCAATACATTATGCACATCATTACTATAAATGAGATCCATACTAAACCTTAAAACAAAAATGCATGTCAAAACACTAAGTTTGCAACGTCACCCAAAAGTAATAATTACCATGAGCGACATCTAAAATCCTGCAATGAGTCCTCAAACATTAACCAGATAAATATTATTATGCCAAACAGCCACATCTGTCTTGAGGTCTTTCTTGCCAAAACCTAGTTGACTCCAGGTGAAGAAAGTAAACCATAAGTTGGTGCTAATGTGACTGTGAACGTTTCTTTATGCGGAAAAAAGTATCTAAAATGCAACGTTTTTTTCCAAAATTAACCTTTTAAAAATATTTCTCTTAAAACATTTGATTAAAGATATTCCCTTTGTAGGTATCATCATTTCCCACATAAAGTATCCATACAAACATTGATAGCTTTGCATCACACCCAAAGCAAGGTTGTGCTTGTCCTGCACACCTTTCGGCAATGACTGGTGTGTACATACTCTCTCTGCGAAACCCTATCGGCCTTGCCCCCTTACTTAGGGCTAACAATAGGTTGAAATTCACTACAAAAAATAGTGAAGAAAAAACCACCCAAAACCCCAATACACCTAAATTTCACTCTCATACAAGAAATATTTTTCCCCAAAGGAAAAAACAAAAGAAAAAAATAAAAGATTAAACACTTCCCTTGTTGTTTCTCTACTTTCTCTCTTACAGTCTCACGGTTTCACCTCTTTCTCTCTTTCTATTAGTTATATTTTTCTTCTTGTCGGGTGGCTAAGTGAGATACCAAAAGTTTCCTCACTTTTCTCTTGTGTGACGCCTCAAACAAAGAACAAAATAAGCGCATGGACGTGCCTCACATTGAGAGAACCATGTAATTTATAAGTTCTTGTGTGTAATTATTTTGTGTTCTTTACTGTAATTGTGGTCTATTGCACAAAACTTATCTTTTTTACAAGATTTGGTTGCAGTGAAAATGTAAAATAAAAAGTAGAACATTAATAAAAATATATATAAAAAAAATTTAAAAAAAAAATGTTCTCTGTGTTTTTGGCCTCTTGGTAGTTCCTTATTCTGGCATCGGTAATTGAACAGATGCCATGATTATTGGGAGGAGAGGCTTAAGAGAGAGAGAATAGAGAGGATTCAACAGGCAAAGCAGCACTGGGAGAAGCAATCTCAAGCATTTTTGGGCATCTAATCAGGTGTTGTCGTCATCTAGTACTGCTATTAGGTAAAAATGTGGAAACTTTCTATGCTTCCAAAAAAGGAAACTGTACGTGACTTTGACTTAACTGCTATTTATAGATATTATGTTTCGTGTAGATGGATTGATTTGGCATAAATCTTGTATGTATTTTTGACATGGTACTGTTATGTTGTTTTCTAAATTATTGAATATGATTTGCTTCACACAATTGCAATGTAGTTTGTTACTTGGATTGATTTATAATTACCTAAAAAATGAAGAAACATCTTGAGATTGCTTATAATCTTATTGATGGATTATGCTCCAAGGTATTTTTTGGTGTTAGTATGACAAAGAGTAAAGGTTACTAGATAATAAGTAAGGAAACAAGAGCTATTTTTCTTGCCTTTTGGTACATGGGATTGACAAAGTTGAAACCCTAAGTGTTAGCTAGTATACGTATCTAATTTTGTAATATAAGTTTATTTTTCAGTCATTAATAACCAATAATTGATTAATAACTTTGATCAATTGGCCAAATTAGCCATCCTTAACATTATTTTCAAAAATAATTAATTATTTTTTAGATTAATTCTTATAATAACTAGGCAAGTATCCAAGTGATACCTTATTTTAACATATTACAACATTACCTTAACCCCTCATTTGTTAATCCCTTTTTTGGGTGTTTTTTGTTTGAAATTTTGAATGAGTGTATTTTGGTGTTTTTTAACAATGGACATTGACAGCCTAGTGAGTCATGTCACATTCTCTGTCACTCACAATTGTTTTTTTTTTTTTTTGAAAACCTAAAAAGGAAAACATGAGCTAGAGGGTGCATGTCACACCCAATCACTTCATGAAAATTGAAGCAATTCATCAACCAATTGACACATAGTCATGTATTGATCAGTGTTCTTTATGCAATATGAGCCTTTCATTTTTCTAGTACATTGATATTTCAAGGTATGTGTCACGCCCAATTGGATGTTTCACTATTGACAAAAGAGCATGATGTCGGTGCAAAAAAATGACAAGAGATTAACAACACCATATACTTTCTCCCCTCTGTTTTTCAAAACCATAAAGGGGGCAAAAGGGGTTAACAAACGAAAGCAAGTGTCTACTGATGTGGGATTTAACTACTTACATTCACACACGCATACTCCAGCAATCTTCTCCTTTTGAACATGTCCGTCTACTATTACATCGACTACACTTCCTCTTGAATAAAAGTTTTTGCAACCATTCTTGTTAAGGAGATAAACAAGTGGGCAAGCCTTCAAGTAAAATTCTGATATATTCTTTGATCAAATACATTCTTATACCAAAAACTTAAGCAAGTGAATTTGATTCATGTTATATGGTATTATCTACTCATTCCTATAAGCACTATTCCATGTAAAACTTAACCCCCTCACCCCCTCACACTCTCACATACATACTCCAACAACAATAAGAAAAATTACACTTAACTCTCTTAAACTACTACTCATTTATACTTTGTTCTCCTAGCCACTCATGACAAATAGTCTCCTTCAACTACCAATTATTGGCAAAAAGACCCTTCTGTTAGTTAATGGCATTAATTCATACAAAAAAATGAACACATGAAACACATGTTTCAATTTAACATGAAATGACAAAATACCTTGAGTTTAGAAAATAAATTTACTTAAACACCCTCCAAAATTAAAAAAAAAAAAAAAATACAAGAAAAAGAAAAAGAAGGAAAAAAAAAAAAGTTGTTAGCACCCTTGGGGGGGTGGCCTGAAACATGCTTGGGGGTGGGATTGGCCGGCCCTAAATCACTCGAGGGTTGGATTGGTGTTTAGTTCATACATAAATGAAGGACGGCGAAAAACGACTAGCAACTTCCGATGATGGTCCTGTGGTTTCAGAAGGAGAAGCTCAAACTCGAAAAATAATTTACAAAATTTAAAAACGAAAAATATTTTCCAAAACTAAAGAAGCTTTTTTAGTCAAACCAAAAATATTTTCAATTTGATTGTCATTTCGGTTGCACCAAACAACGAAAAATACATAAAATATTTTTCAAAAAATATTTTTTGCACCAAAACAAACGGAGTCTTAGGTTAAGAATGTCTTAGAATCAATGGCCTCTAATAGGATGGTTAGAATGGACGTGGGTTTAATCCATGAAGCGATGAGTTGTAAGACATTTTCATTTTTTTTTGAATGGTTGATTAAGGATTATTGCTCAAAGGATTTGCTCTTGCCCAATTTGCTACTGCAATCATTCTATTTTTATTGTAGTTTTCCTTTTTCTGCAGTATTTCTAGTTTCCTTTTCAGCATTGCAACATCATATCTTTTCCACCCAATTTGTTGCTGATTGACAATTACTGCTCAAAGGATTTTATCTTGCCCAATTTGCTGCTACTCCACAATCAATGGGTAAATTGATGTTGGCTAGTTGCTAAGCTAGATCATGTATTCTGGCCGTAGCTGTGGTTTTATGCAAAAGTTTAGTTTTAGATGTTTGTGAAGTTGTTTTTAAACAACTGTGATCCAGTTTTTATTGGAGTATTTGTTATAATTGTTTTGTTTGGTTATATACGACAAAATTGACAAAATAACATGTCAAGAACAGAGTTTGTAATTTGCATTTATGAACAATTACAAAACCAATATGTTACAATTCAAAATTAACGTGAAATTTGAACTTCTGCAAATTTGTAACTTTACGTATTGGGTTTGAAACCAATATGTGATCTTCATCTTCATGTTTTGTGAGTGAGTCATTGTCTTCTAGTGGAAATGGTGATCACCTCACTAACAGCAAAACATTTTTTTTTTCCTTCAAATCTTATGCCAATAAGACAAACATTTCAAACTTTATGACTAAAAAACCTTCAAAAAAGAAAATGGGCCCTCATTTGCTATTCAACTTCTTGTATCTTCTTCCAAGAATTCAACTTGCCTCTTATTAAGTATGGAAGTCAAAACATTAGGTGAGTTTGATGTCCATATTTAGCACAAAATTTAGGCCAGTTGCATAACAACAACTAGATATCTACTGCAAGCCAACAAAATACAATACAAAAGAACACAATCGAACTCTTAGAAATAGAACCCAACTGACATTCAGACAAATAAAAATGACTAACTCAAAAGAAAGCCTCAACAAGTACATAATATATATATAATATATATATGTATATAATTTATATAATATATATTATTATATATATATATACATATATAATATAATATATATATATATATTTATATAGCTTTGAACGTTACCTTCTTAATAAAAAGTATTCTTCTTTTTTCTTCAAAAGATTTTATTTGTTTCTTCCTATTGCTTTGTTTTGTCTTTTCTTTCTTATTCATTTTTTATTCCAGCTTCCCTGGTCTTTATTTTCTTTTTAATTTGTTTGAGCTTCTTTTCTTTTCACTTTGCCGCTTGTTTCAATTTGCTATTGATGTGGCACATTTGGATTTCTTTAAAAGAAACCCAAGCCGTCAACCTACTTAGAGAAAATTAACTTCTTCTTTTTTTTTTTCAAGGCTTTAGATTCATCCAGTTAACGTTAAAAGACGTTAACTCTTCCTATTATTTCTTTTGACATTGTGCATTTTTGGGCTTGAATTTCTTTAAAGAAATCCAAGCCGTCAACTGGCTCCTCCCCACTCCAATTCTAGTGAACTGGAGAGGATCCTTTTCCCTTTACAACCATTACATTCCGCACTTATCAATCTCTCAATTAATATTCCTACAGTCCTTTTTTTTCTCTCTCTCTCTCTCTCTCTCTCTTCTTTTTTCTTCTTCGTCTTCCTTCTTTTTCGTCTTCCTTCTTTTTCTTTCCCCTGCACACACGTCAAACCTTTCTCTCTCTCTCTCTTCTTTTTTCTTCTTCTTCTTCCTTCTTTTTCTTTTCCCCATGCCGCTACTGCAAACAATGTCAACCAAGGCAGCACTATTATATTCATGATATGATTATAGCATTTAATGAAATTAATCATGTCAATATGCAATTGTAATTAATAATGAGCAAGGGTAAAAAGTGTAATTAAAAGTAAGAAAAATAAACACTTGAAAAAATCTTGTAAAAAGTCATTTTTCACACTTGGCGTTCGGATAGTAAGATTTTCATCCAAACGAAATTCAGATAGTAGGTTCCATTTGCAATTCGTCTGGACAAGCCCTCGCAGTACATCTCATTCGCACCTCGTTTGCAATTCGTGCGAACGAGCTTGTTACTAATTAGTCAGTAACTCTCGATTGCACTTCGTCCGTTGTTCGTCCAAACGGGCACTTGTTACTATTCCTACAGTAGGTCTCGTCTGCAGCGCGTTCGTAGTTGGTCCAGATGAACCCTTGTTACTGTTCAGTCAATAACTCTCATCCTATCCTCTTTCGTAGTTGGTCCAGACAAAATTGGTTGTCTAGCGTCCAATTAGCTCATTATTCTGCCCGGATGGTTGTGTACAGTATTGTGCTATAAATAGCTGAAATACGATTTTTTCATTCATTTCTCTCAATTTTGAGATTTCTAATGACTAGAGCTCTGACCTCTCTCCTAGGATTTCATTCAAATTCTTAGATTATGGTCTCTTGGTGCTTCTTTTGCACGATCTAACACCGACAATACGTTCCTTGGTGTTGGAACTCCTAATCTACTGATCATTTGAGGTAAATTTTCAAACCTATGTCTATGTTCTCAAGATTGAGCTACACACTTCATGCATGTTGCTTAAGCTTGGTTGTTTGTCTAGGAATTTGTCATATTTGTGGAGTTTGAGCTTTGGATCGAAGTTTCATAAGTCGGAACTTCGTATCTTTGAGGTAAGTGCTAAGTTTAGTTATGTTTAGTTGGGTTTTATTTGAAGTTCTATATGTTAACCATAGATAATCTCTATAGGTTAACTTTTGTAGCTTATGGGTTTGTGTTTCACCGTTAGGTTACGGGTCATTATGGGTTTTTATGCTTCTAAGATGGCAAGCACATTTATGTACTAGGATTATAATTTGGAGTTATGGATTTTGCCTTATGATCACATGCAACATTATACTGCAGTTTCTTAACGTCGGGCAATTGTGTTGGTAATATATTGTTAAGCAGCAAAGCGGAATTTAGTGAGTATTTTACTCAGTGAGAAAAAATACTATTTTAATGCTTTCAAATGTTTATATAAATGCTAAATATGTTAAGCTTATGTCAAGATCGAGCTGATCTCTTATATTGTGTTGATGGAATTATGGTATTATTTGATGCCTTGATTATGTTGAGATATATATATTTGATAAATGATGATTTATTAGAGTATGAAATGATGTTAAATGTAGCATGGACGTGTTTGAGATAAAGATGAAATGTTTTATAGCATGATCATGAATATGTGAGGAAATGCATAAAAGATTTAAGGTATTGGGATTGATGTCCCCAACATCGCAATATTAGAATTGTTGATTGGAGAGTTGAAGCCCTTGATGCTCTAATGATGTAATGATACAATGATAAAGTTTGGGTTGATGCCCTTATGTATGGATGGGTTGATGCCCTTATGTGTGGATGAGTTGATGCTCCCATGTATGGCTGAGTTGATGCTTCCATAAATGTATGTATGTATGTATGTATATAATGCGATGGATCCATAAGAAAGCCATCGGAGTTGATGCTTAGAGTGATGAGTATAAATGAATGAAAAGTATGAATATGAAAGCATACATTCTACGTTTATGTTTTGATGATGTATATGTATCTTGTTTATGAAATTTCATGCTAGATGTATTGGTATGCATATGAGATTGAATAAAATAGTACATATACATATGTTTACAACTGGTTTGCATATGATGATTTCATGTGTATGACTTAGTTATACCAATATGTATGTAGTACGTGATAAAGTTGAATGGAATACTTATGTATTTGTATAGCTGAGACATATAAAGTTATGTATAAATTCGTTTATATGAATGGCTCAGTGTGAAAACTTAATGATTTCTATACTCTCTAAGCCTGTAAACTCATATTTTCGCTTGGGCGATTGTAGTTAGCTATATGAACACTTAGACGTTGCTGTTGATGCAGGTACTGAGGATGGATGATGATTCAATGGCTACTTATCTAGAATATTATGTTTGAGGGCGATGTACGCATGTTGGTATTTTGTATAGACTCATGTTTAGCCTAATTTTTGTTGTATATCAATGTGTTGTATATATGTAAATAGATTGATGTATTTTGGCTATTCCGTATATGTTTTTTTTTATAGCCATTCTTTTGTTGTATAGCACTCATGTTGTAAAACAGTTATATATAGGTTATGTCAACTCCTTATCTTATGTTACTTTCAAAATGTTGTTTATTTAGTTTCTGCTATAATGTTATGTTAACTCTGATGTGAGATGCTCGTGTTATGAGTTGATGATGGCTTGTACGTATGTATGCCTTTGTGATGATGCAATTTCATTTCAAAAAAATATGTGTTATGAAATCGGGTTGTCACAGGCACAGTCCTCAATCTATCCCTGGGATCCACGCGTCTAGCACGTCATAACATTGTTTGTGAACACATCACAATGAAACCTGTATCAACAGGCACAGGCACATCCCACGACATCAGTCGTAATAGCTAAGGTAGTAGGCCACGGGATCATCGTCTACCCCCTTAGAACCTGCATCAACATCTATGTAACTATAGAGATCATCCATGATTACATAGGCAAAAAAGAAAAGAGTGAGTCAACAGATTCAATGAATAAAGATCCACTGAGTTTTCGCAATAAACTGAAGAGTTCATTTACATGAGTTTACAATAACAGCTACTAAAGTTTGGCTTTTATTTTTAAAACATAAAACAATTGATGAAGTAAACATTGTATTCATAAAAGCATCTGAAATATAATAATAGCTAAGTACGTATAAGTATATTCTAATCTCTCTACTTGGAAATATACACATATGTACACGTTTATGTTATAAATATATCATATAACCTAGCTACACTCATATACAAGCATTCCTTCCCCTATAAGTGAAAACACAAACATATAAGCATATCTAAGCAATAAACATAAATCACATATGCAACTAGCCGTAAGAATATACATATGTGCTTTTCCAGTAAACCTTATGTGCATATTAATACGTTTATGATCAATAAAACATAAATCTCATATGCAACTAGCCGTAAATTCATACATATGTGCTTTTCCATTAAACCTCATATGCATACTAATACGTCTATGATAAAATTTAAGAAATCATATCATGAAATATCTCATAAATCAATCATGACTTAATTACACCCACATACTAATGATCCAACCCCTATGAACGAGCACAAGTATATAAGTATTACAAACATCACTCTCATGAAATATCATACACTCATCATGTATTCAATCATGCAATGTCTCTAGCTCTGTTACATGCAACTTTTTATAACTCCTACGGCTTGGGTTACTCTTTACTCTAGCTCTTTATCTCTGCTCTATTACACATAACTTTTAACAACCCCTGTGGCTTGGGTTCATATGCACTCTTTATGCTCTTCATACATATGCTCTAAAATAGCATGCAATCTCTTTAGCCATTATCCATATCTCAATATAAGTATCAATAAATCATCATGAAATAATCAAGTCAATTTTCCCACCATGAACACAAATCATCAATAAATTACAAGATCTCATTATAAATCACTAATCAAATACTCATCACATCACAAATCACTCCCATCCAATATTCATAAATCTCAAAAAAATAATCGAAAGCATAAATCTTATATGTTATCATAAAATATCATCGGTTCGTTCTTAACATTCATAATATTTCTTCAACCTCATTTGGAAATCATTTATTTTGTTTAGTAAATAAAAACATCTACTAAAACATTAAAACATAAAACATTTAAAGAGTGTATCATTCTCAAGTAAATATAAATACTTACCATTTCCACTTGACAAAACCCTCCATCTAGGTTAAATGCTCAAGCAATGCCCGTTGCATAACACATTGCTAAAACATTAACAACTATACATTCATACTTTATTCGCCAACACTAATGATACTTGGAAGTACAAGTATTAAAGTAGCCTATGAGTAACCCATAACCCATAGAATTTAGGGTTCGAAATAGCATTTAAATAACCCACAATATTAACCCATAGAGAATACTAGGGTAAAACATCAACCAAAACTCAACAATATACTAATTAGGGGAAAACCTAGGGTTTAGGCTTCTTACCTCAAATCTTGAAGAATCCAAAGTTCATGAATATGGAACTTCAATCTGATGAAGGGTAAGCTCCAACCCAACAAGAATTCTAAAAAATTACTCAATATTAAGTTATACATTCAAGAATAATAGGCCAAGAAACATTAAGAAACTATGGTTTCAAGAATTTTTACCTTGGAATTGATCAGTGAAAATAGGTTTCCAATATCATAATCAAACACCTGAGGATCTGATTTTGGTGTTAGAAATGATGATGGAGACTCTCCAAGAACCA
>FXXK01001981.1:16683-37533 GCA_900184695.1 Betula pendula
TTTCATATCGTCGATGGAATTAAATTTTGCGCCACTTGAGATCTTGGCAAATTGTTCATGTAAAGCGTGATATATGCAAACTCAGTTGCTCATAGCTTAGCTCGAGAGGCTATCCTAAGTGTCATAGATAAAGTTTGGATTGAAAAAATTTCACATTGTATCTATGGTATTGTCATTAGGGAACAAGTTGTTCCTTTTTGATCTTTTGATTCATCAATGAAGATTACAAATTTGTTAAAAAAAAATAAAATTAAAAAACCCATTTAGGCCTTTTAAATTGGACTTTATATATCATAATCTCATTAGTCTAAGTCTAAGTGCAGAATCAGATCAATTAGAAAAAAAAAAAAAAAGGTGTAGATCTTCTCAAATGTAGTCCACATTGGCCCAATTAAATATTAGGCTCTAACAATTAAGGAGACCTTCAGTAAATTTCAATCTTTCAATCTTTCAAAACTTAAATTTTTATATGTTATCCTTTCAATTATTTGTGAATATGCAAACTCCTTACGTTACAACATCTCCAGTACATAATAGAACATGTACCTATCATTCTCTCAATACGTTACAACATCTCCAGCAAGCAGATGAGCACAACTGCAAGCTCCTTTATTAGACAAAAAAAAAAACATGAAAGCCGCAACTCATTATAGATCAGGGAACACACACGATCGAGACGAGACAAGGTTAATTAATTAGTTGTAGGCATCAGAGTGTGCCAAGAGGTAGCTCTCAACGGCCCTCAAAAGTGCCTCGCCCTTTTCTTTAATAGCCTTCATATGCTCTGCCTTCATCTCTTGGTCGCCTTTGGTGTGGTACTTGTTTCTGATCTTCAAGATGGATCCTCCATCAGGGGTTTGCCACTATCTTTATCTCGTTGCAAATCTTCTCAATGTGTCGCCAACGCACACCCTCGATCATGCTGTAGCTGTATTTGAAGTTTGCGTGGTCCACTCCATCACCCTCTCCTTCACGTACTTGAAAGGGCTGCCTGAAGGGTACGTATACAAAATTAAGCACATGATCAATATTATACATATATATATATATATGTGTGTGTGTGTGTGTGTGTGTGTGTGTGTTTGTGTGTGTGTGTGTGTGTGTGTGTGTGTGTGTGTGCTTTTAATTAATTAAGAAAGTAATTAACTAACCTTCAGGAAATGTGATCTTCTTGATGGTTCCAGGCCCTCCATTTCCTTCAATGTTTTCAACACTGCTAATGGCTTGGGGTGCAACCTTTGGAATGAGAGTATCGCCCTCGAGGATAAAGGCCTTGAACAGCCTAGCTGCTGGGATAACAGAGGTGGTCTCACTCTCGTAATTGAAAACACCCATGATGGCTTGAGAGATTTTTGGATGTGATAAATGGAATTAGAATAGGAATATTGATTGAACTTGGTGCGTTTTTGAGTTGGGGGAGGTGTGAGTATTTATAGAACCCGAAAGTTACCTTTTGTGACAATATTGCCCCCTTTGTTGACCAAGGAAGGTATAATAATTTCATTCTCTTCTGGATCGGGGGAGGTGTGCATTTTTGAGTTGACAAAATGTGAGGATGTTAGCAATACTCTCCATGATAAGCGTCATGATTCTTGACCATTCAACTTAGAATTTACCATTGCTAAATTCTTTCTATTTTTTTCTTTTTTGTCTTCTTGTGATTATATGTTTTTTAATTATAAAGGGGAGTGATGAATATGACATGTTAACTTTATTACGTGACAGGAGCTCATTTGGCAATTTGCTAACATGAAACTTCATTAACAACTTAGATGAAAAAACTTATAGAAAAACTTATTTTAAGGTGATCAAAACATTGGAAATAATACTTTTTTTTAAAAAAAAAAACTATAGGGACAAATGTTTTTGCTATGCGAACTCAAACGAAATGGTGGCAAATTTCTATATGTTTTGTTCGATCGTGAAAAAAGTGGCTTAGATGACAAATAGGTTTCGCCAATATTATAAGAGTAGAGAGTAGGAGCTGAATGTAGAAAAACTGAAAGGTCTTTGAGAAGAGATTGAACCCACGTCATTCAACAGTGGCATTGGCCAGTGCTATGTATTCAGATTTGGTACTAGATCTGGAGACCGTTGGTTTTTTTTTTAACCTACAAGATTTCAAATGTTTGTCAAGAAAAAAACAATACCTAAGGTGGACTTTTTGTCATATGGGCATCCAGCCGAATCTGCATTAGAATAAGCACTTACAGGCATGGAATAATATTTGTAACTAAACAACTCATGAGGGACCATATATTTTAGCGACTATTTGTAACTAACGTTTATTAGCAACCATTTGAATGGCTTTAGTGACGACTCAGGGTCATAGCTAAAGTCCATATTTCCTATAGTGTACTTAAGTCGTTGCAGATAGCTTTTTATCTACGATGACTTTATAAGTCGTTGAGGATAATTAATTATTAGTGGCGATATGTCCTTATATTTTTCTTGACGATCTTTAATGTTATTTGTGATGAAAAAAAGTTGTTGATAAAAAATATCAACAACGACATAAAAGTCATTGCAAATAATCTTTTATGACAAAACAACAATGACGACTTAGTAGCGACAAACTATGGCTACTAAAAGTCATTGGTGACAACATTTAGACTTTTAGCGACAACTTTTTATCGTCACTAAAGATCAAAATTCTTGTAGTGTTCTCTCTCTTGCCCTTCCTTCTCCCTCCTCATCTCTCCATCATGTAACAGTTAACATGACTACACACAGCACTACAGCAATCAGTACACACGTCATCTTCTTTGCTAATAGCAACACTCGCCACTGCTAACTGCTCCTTGAGAGACCAACTGGTCATTCAGTGACTCACCGACGCGGCGACGCCGACTCCATCCTCTACACATCTCGCCTGCCACCGGCCCACCATGCAAAAATATCCTTGCTACCCTGAGTCCTGACTCTTGATCACTAAAATAAGCACCAAATATCAAGCATGTAACTTTGACTTTTTTTGTTAGAGTGATAGAGAAGAGACAAACTGACAAAGTCACAGACTCACGAAGAGAAAGTCTAAAATAGTGAATCTGAGAATGAGAGACTGAGATAAAAAGAGATTTTTGTTTTTTAATTTTATCATTTATCATAGTTTTGGCTCTGTTGGGTAGTCGGTGACATGGTGTGAGTGACATGAGTCCTTGACTGTCAATTTTTGTGGTAGAGTTTTTGTGATATTTTGATGTTTTAATAAAAATGATAAAAATAAAATAAAAAATAAAATAAAAAATTAAAACATTGCATGATTGGCAATTGAGACTTTTAGTCGTAGGGTAATGATCCACTTAACCACATTTCTATTTTTTACCAAATTATCTTTTTTTTGTAAATGTATTTGAGGCATAGTGGCAGTGGACCATATCGAGCCCCTTTGTATGATTGTATCCGCCACTGTGTGTGGTGTACGAACTACAAAATTTTATTGACATAAAGGTCAATTTGTTTACATTCCAATGTGGTCAATTTGATTGATTATTATTATTATTATTCTGATAAGACCAACACTGTCATTTTTTTTTTATAAGGTTTTCTTTATACTTTGGGGATTTGGCCAAGTGTCAATAAGTTTCAGTAGAATTTTTGTCACTCTCATGTATGTTATTTGTTATTGTTTGTTCTTTTATTAAGACATTTTTTTGTTGATTTGTTAGATTAATAGCTATCGAAATATGCTAATATTATAATATCATTAGAGTATATGACATTAGTGCGCCATGAGTTGTTTGTTTAGAGTGAAAAGCCTTGAAACTAATAAATAAATAAATTTTCAGGTTTCCGAAAATTCTTAGATTACATCATGGTGAAGTCAAAAACAATTGATATATTTTTTAAGAAAAAAAGATGCTGATTCAAATTCTAAAATGTCTTCCTTGACATCTAATCCTCAAACTTTAACTCCTGAGCAAATTGCTTCTAAGATGTCAAGAATTGAATATCAAGAAGTTGAGTTAGTTGACATTTCTACTCTACCACGGGATACAAGGTTACATCCTCCAATATGAAAATATCATGTTAATCAACATGATGAAATTAGACATGCTTATCTCGAAGATAGTCCATATAAATTCATTCATTCTGGTAGTTCTAGATATCCGTTTTTGGAAAAAAAAAAAAAAAAATCGCCAAATATTTAAATCATCTTAGTATAAGATGTTTGATTAGTTAGAATACTCTCCTACAAAAGATGCTGCTTATTGTTTATCTTGCTATCTTTCCTAGTAAAAAGTCACATGGACGGTTTGGAAGCTAATGCATTTACTATTGAAAGATTTCGTAATTAGAAGGTTAATGATTGTATGAATTGTGCTTTTTTGGTCCATATGAGAAATTAGCCATATTCACTTCATAATAATGCTGTTAAGTGTTGTGATAGTAAAAAACCACATGGACGGTTTGGAAGCTAATGCATTTACTATTGAAAGATTTCGTATTAGAAGGTTAATGATTGTATGAATTGTGCTTTTTTGGTCCAATAGAGAAATTAGCCATATTCACTTCATAATAATGCTGTTAAGTGTGTGGATAGTAAAAAACCACATGGACGGTTTGGAAGCTAATGCTTTACCTATTGAAAGATTTCGTAATTAGAAGAAGGTTAATGATTGTATGAATTGTGCTTTTTTGGTCCATATGGGAAATTAGTCATGTTCACCTCATAATAATGCTGTTAAGTATTGTGATACTTTCAAAAACCAATCTCAACATATTAATAAGGTAATAGATAAGCAAACTTCAGAAGAAAAATTGAACAATCGATTGCAACTGAAGAATTCAATCGATTCTATTCTGTATTTAACATCTCAAGGATATGCTCTTAGAGGTCAAGATGAAGGTTCTGATTCAAAAAATCGTAGCAATTTTCTTGAGTTGATAAAACTTATGTCCAATTACAATGAGGATGTTGCTAAGGTTGTTTTAGAAAATGCTCCATAAAATGCTAAATATACTTCATTTCATGTCCAAAAAGAGATTTTACATGTCTTGGCAAAGAGGGTATGAGATGCAATTCATGAAGAAATTGGTGATTCAAAATTTTGTATTATTGTTGATGAGACACGAGATGAGTCTAAAAGATAACAAATGGTTATTGTTTTGAGATTTGTTGACAAAGATGATTTTATACAAGAACGCTTCTTTAATCTTGTCCATGTTAAAGATACATTGGCTTTGACTTTAAAGAATAAAATATATGTTGCTCTTTCTCAATATTATCTTGATATTCAAAGTATTCGTAGACAAGGGTATAATGGTGCTAACAATATGCGTGGTAAATGGAAAGGATTGTAGGCATTATTTTTTAATGATTATCTTTGTGCACAGTGACGGAGGGAGGGGGGGCCGGTAGGAGCCTTGGCCCCTCCCAACAAACAAAAAAAAAGAAGTTTAAGCTTAATTTTCATTTTTTACAAGCTAATTTTATTTTTTTTTACCTTTTGGCCCATGCCCAAATTTTTTTTTTGGCCCTACCTTATAGTTTTTTTTGGTTTTGGCCCATACCCAAATAATCTTCTGGCTCCGTCCCTGCTTGTACATACTATGTTCATTGTTTTGCTCATCAATTACAATTAGCATTAGTTACTATATCTCAAGAGGTAGTTTCTGTTCATGAGTTTTTCTCAAATTTGAATTTCATTATCAATGCGGTTGGTGCTTTATGTAAACGTCATGATGAACTACAAGCTACTCAAGCAGCAGAAATCGCACATTTGATAGTTATTGATGAATTTGAAACTAGAAAATGAATTAACCAAATTGGCACTTTGAAACGAGCTGGTGATTCATGTTGGGGTTCTCATTTTCATTCAATTTGTAGCCTAATAAAGATATGTGTTCATACTTGTTTAGTTTTTGAAAATATTATAAAAGGAAGATCTACTTACTCTCAACGTGGAGATACTAATGCTACTTATTAAATGATTACATCCTTCCAATTCATATTCATTTTGCATTTGATAAGGGAAATCATGAGTACAACTGATTGTCTTTGTCAATAGTTACAACAAAAATCTTAAGACATTTTGAATGCTATGCAATTAGTTTCTAGTACAAAAGCACTCATCCAAAAATTAAGAAATAAATATTGTGATAATTTGCTTGATAAAGTAGTCTCTTTTTCCAAGCAATTTAAAATTGACATTCCAAATTTGAGTGCTCATTACGTTGAAGGTCGAGGTCATCATCAACGAGATCACATCACAGTGAAGCATTATTATCATTTTGATATATTCAATGCTACTATAGACTTTCAATTGCAAAAGCTCAATGGTAGATTTGGTGAGGAAGCAATGGAACTCTTAATACTTAGTTCAGTGTTAGATTCAAATGATGCTTATAAATCATTTAGCATTGTAGTCTTGTAGAGAAGTACTATTCTCTTAATTTTTTCTAAGCATAAGAAAATTAATTTGATATTTCAGTTGAAGCATTTTGAACTTGGTATGCTTAATCATCCGAAATTAAAAAACTTGTCTTCCATTGCGAAATTATGTCGATGATTGATAGAGATAGAAAAATCAGAGACATAATATTTTATTGATAGATTGATTCGTCTTGTTTTGAATCTTCCACTATCTACAGTGACTATCGAAAGAGCATTTTCAGCTATGAAAGTTATTAAAACAAGACTTCATAATAAAATAGAGGATGAGTTTCTTGTAGAAAATTTAGTTTTTTACATTGAAAGGGAAATTTCTAAAAGCTCAATTTAGATTTGATAATTGATGATTTTACTTCTCTAAGAGTGCATAGGATGCAATTTTAGACACTTTGTATTTTGTATTTTTCTTATTTTTTTTGTATTAGTTCCTACATGTTAAATGATATATCAATTTGGCATATATTTATGAAGTTTGATAAATATACTTTTTGTCATACATATATTATATTACAATTTATATTTTGAATTGTAATTACCATACTTTTATATCTTATAATAAAAAACAAAATAAAAAAATTACTTGTCATTATATTTTATTATCTTAATTCCGCCACTACTAAAACAAATTTCTATCTCCGCCATTGAGAATAAGGCAAACCTATCTAAACCCCATGAAGCACCTGCAACAACCACCAGAAGGAGGTAGAAGAGGGAAACGCACTATCAAAGTCAGAAACTGGAACTGAAAAAGAGAAAGTTACCAACCCATAAATCAGAACAAAAGGCTCCACAACTAGATCTAAGCAACAAAGTACACGGAGACAAAAACCCAAAACAAACAACAACAACAGAAATACAAAGGAAAATACAGAAAAATAACAAAAAATCCAGCAACTAGCAGCTACAGCGGGGAAGAGGCAGCAGGAACGCATTGACCGGTGCGTGAGATCCACGCTCCGGCGCATGGATGGTAGAACGGGTCGCGGACGACGGCGGTTGGAAGCTGGAAGGCCAAAGAACAAGGTGGACTGGTGCGTAGGTGAACGGAACTGACGGAGGAGAATAGATCTGGGTTTGAAACCCGATCTAAACACCATGCCAGATCCGGGATGGAGCGAAGCAACGAACGGCGAGCGGAGAGGATGGACGGCCTAGAGCAGGTGAGCGGGCGGCCAAAGGGGAAGAAAGGGAAACCAAATAGAAAAAAAATGCAAAAAAAGAGGGGAAAAAAAATAGGGGAAGGGAGGAGGGAGGGATGTAGAGGCATCCCTCCTCCCTTATCAGCCACACCAGAGGCAGAGGGAAACCTCACTGAGGAGGAGGAAGGTCTCTACCTAGAGAGCTAGGAGAGCTTCTCTCTCTAGAAAGAGAGAGGATATACATTCATACATAAACACTCACAAATACACCTACACCCAAAATTCTTGAATTGCAAGATTTAACTTATCAAAACTTCTTGCATCACCCAAAAAAAAAAGTGGCGAGGGAATTTGTTCTACCATTTACTATAGAAGTTTCCAAGGAACTCCCCTAAGGAATTCATAAGCGGAATGTTTCCTATAAAAATTTCCTGTTCTTGCATATCTCTATTATTTTTCCAAATTAATCCCCCATATACATATAATTCAAAAGGAATTTGACTTGCTCCTGTATAAAAATAAACGGCCAAAATTTGACTCCATTGAAAAAATAACTAATGTTCTCCCTCAATCTTACAATCTCGACCGTTTTTTGTACGTAAGGATATCGAGCAGCCAAACTCATTGAAAAGAATATGTGAACGATTCATATACAAAATCTCTCTATTATCAACTGTTCTACTAATTGATATGTTCCAACAAATAATTGAAAATCAATTTCTTGATTTGTATTTTCAACTTTTGGAAACTTTTAAAAAGTTGGAAAAAATATAAAAAAGCCACCTCAACTAACAGCCGTCTTTAATAAAACTCCATGAAGTGTCCAGTGGTACAGTTTGACTCATCAAACTACCAATGTGTGACAAAAATATTACTTTTCAGATTTCTTCCTATAATACCCTTAGTTTCTTAAAAACTAAAAATAAAATAAAATTAGAAAAAACAAAAAACAAAACAAAACCTTGAGGGTGGTCGATCCACCCCCATGTGATGGAACCGGCCACCCCTAAGGTTTTGTTTCTTTTTTATTTTTATTTTTTCAAAAAACAAAATTGTTGAGTTTAATTTAGTTTTTTTTTTTTTTAAGAAACTAAGGGTATTATAAGAAGAAAATCTGAAAAATTGCATTTTTATCATATATTAGTAATTTGATGGGTCAAAGTATATCAATTGACACTACATAAGGCTTTGTTAAAAACGGTTGTTAGTTGAAAGAGCATTTTTATATTTTTCCCTTTAAAGTTATTCTATTAAGCCTTGATCAACGACCCTACAAAACCCTTCCAATTTATTTTATTAACCGAAGGAATTATATACATTCCCTCATTTCTACCGCTAAGCATCTTAGCTTCCCTATTATAGAAAAAAAATCCTTATTTGAGCTAATTTATATTTTGTTTACTGAATCACATGAAATTTTACCTAACTTTATATATGTAATGCATTAAATTCGAATGAAGGGAGGAATCAAAAGAGAATTTTATACTTAAAATTGGATTTTGCGACATGCAGAACAAACACAAATGGAAAGGAATTGATAAAGTTCTACTTAAGACTTTATGGAGTTTTGTATAGGAGACTGAACAGAGTTTATGAGCAGAAATTTAGAATTGCTAAAAAAAAAGATGTGAGATTCACAAAAAAGAATATGGTCCCTCCTCTTTACAAGCTCTGTTTCACTTCCACTCACAGTACACATGGTTTCCTAGAGGCACATCATTACTACATATTACACTACAAAACCTGTATACTGTAATCTTGGTGAACCTCTAACTTTAATAACCTAACAGAACTTCAATGGCATACTACTATCTATACATATTTGGTCTAATATGATCATCATAAAAATAGTTATTCGCCGGAGGTACCCCAACTGCCCTACTAGAAAAGCTTTGCGGAAATCCTTCATTAGAAGGCATCTGTGGCAGCAATTCAGGATAGGATCGATACGATGGATAAGCAGCATGGGTGGGATAGGTGGGGTAGGTGGTATTGGTGTATCTACTGGAAGAGGAGTTGATTGTATCCAAGTAGGAATCAAATTGCGGCTTCTCGGTATAAACTGTTGACAAGGTCTTCGTATATCGGCTAGGGAGATACCGATCAGGGGTAGAAATACCAGACCTAGTCTCCAAGTAAGGACTGGTGCCTAATCGATCACCTGCAGTTACTGCAATTCCCTTATTGGGAGAATAGTTTGTTGTACCAGAGCCTGATCCGAGGAACCCGACTTGAGTACCATCTTCAAGCAAAAAATCTGTTGGCAGCCTAAAAAGTCCAGCACATCCAACAGGAATCTCCATCAAGTTCCCAGTGTTTGTGGTAGGGACAGAAGGTACAACAGCTTTACCAACAGATGCACCTTCAATTAAAGGCACTCGATTAATTTTCTGTTCCAGTTTGACCCTTGCTTGTTTAAGTGCCTCCAGCACACTACCCAAACCACCAGATGGTTCATGCGGCACCAATGCATAGAGATCATTTCGGCTCACTGAAGTTTCTCCTTTCTGGAAACTACTGCCCACATCAGATGAAGACGAATGTGCTAACTGGTTTCCAGGGGATCCTTGTGAATGGGAGCCAAACGAAGGTTGATGCCTGTAACTTTCTACACTCTCTTGATTTTGGTTCCACTTTGTCCTAGGGAGTGCAAATTCCTGAGCCACAGGTTCAAAAGCAAAGCTACTACTGGTATTCTGATTCTGTGTACCTCCCATATGCAAAGGTGGTCGAACACCATTGGGCTTAGTTTTGGGCAGTTCTTTTGAGAAGTTAACACTTGCTGTCACCTCTGACTTTGCATCTTGGGCATTGGAGGCAACTATCTCAGCAGGATATGGAGCTTGTGGCTTGACCTCATCTCTTTCCTCTGTAGTATCTGAGTGGCTCCCAGGATCAAATGAATCCTAAATAATTCATGAGCAAGAGACCAGGAAGTTAGGATTTGGTGGAAGAAGATTTCAATAGAAGGGCAAAACTAATAATGGAACCATTCAAGTACAAATGTAAAATCTACATTCATATATACAATAATACAAAAAAAAAATAAAAATAATTCTATATAAAAACAATACTACCAGGAGAAATAGATTGCAACTGAATGCTGCATATAACAAACCAAAATACCACAAGGAGAATGATACTTGCAACTTGCCCGTCTTTAGGCAGGGATAATATGAAAAACTTTTGGAGGCTAATAACTAACAAAGATGTGTACATCTCATACAAGTCGGTCCAATATTACAAAAAACATGAATATTTCATAGAGCAATGCTATATGCAAGACTACTATCCTCTTTTTATTCTCCCAAATGTGACATAGCTTTTAAAATTATCATTGGATCAAACTCTAATACTGATTCATCACAAATCCAATGGTAATTTTAAAAGCTATCACATATGGGAGGATAAAAAGAGGATAGAAGTCTTCCATATAGCATTACCCTATTTCATGACTGAAGTGGACACTAACCCAAATTAGTGACTGAATCACTATTACATTGGTTCAACGACTAAACTGATGTTTGTTCTGGAGGTTAAATAAAAGGATATATTTATACTGTGGTATAGATAATTCTTAGAGAATTCAGAAGCTCAAATTACAAAAGGATGATATAAAATCATAATAATGTGGTCTTATAATTTTATCAAAACTAAAATTTGTTAAATTTGACTTACTTCTTATATATACTAAAATGAAATGTTAAAGAAGATTGACTTATTTTGAGTTTAAAATATGTTTAAAAAATGGCTGATATAGGATTAGGCAACATAGCTTAAGGGTAACGTTTCCACCCATTTGATTATCCCACCCCACTCTTGGCATTCCAAACTGATGCTTCCATTGCCTTTATAACCCAGCTCTGGACATCCGACCAAAATTAACAAATAATGAACTGGTTTAGCCATGGGTTTTCACCAGTTTCAAAGAAAATATTTACATTTTAACTAGATTCGTTAGAATTTTGACAGATCTGTTACTTATTCAGCCATATAACAGTACTGAACTTCACAGGGGACTGACTTAGCAGCGTGTCTGATCCAGATCTGAAACTATCCTCTAATTCATTTCACCTTACAAATTTTTCATATTGCAAGTGTCAACTATTTAAGAAATTGGAATGCAAAAACATAAAAGAGCAAATATTTAGGCCTTTTTGGAAAATGAAGCCTCAAACTCAAGAATTTCTTTAATTTTTCTCTTTTTGGATAGATAACGCTTCAAAACTTAAGCCTATAGCCATATGAAATCAAAACATTCCCCGCCTTATGCCTAGGCCATTTTACATTGAGACAAAGTGAAGCCTTCAAAATGTTGGAAAATAAGGACAAGCGAATGACATAACAATACTCGGGGGTAATAAGCTAGTTTCAATGGCAACACTGCTAATTTTTTCTAAACTGAAAGAAGAATTCTGGGTAAACATATCCTTAAATTACTAGCATTTTCAGGAACATACCAACTTAATATCTTTAACGCCTATCCTTACTAAAAAGGAAAAACTAGAATAAAATTGGATAAAGTGCTAGTTTAGAGCTTTTAAGCAAAAGTGTACCATATCTGAGATTCTGCAATATGAATCAGATATCATCCCTAGTATATTAGTGTTTTTTTGTAATCAGCAACGTTAATCTAGCCTTCATTTAATAATACAATGGTATATTAGTACCTATTCATGAGAGTAGACATGCTGAGAGCATACAACCTGATGAAATACTTTAAGTACTCCATTGGATATATGTTTCTTTTCATTATTGAATAAATCTCATATGATGTCTCCACCACCAGTCTTCTTGGACTGGTTTATCCTTTATTGCTTTTTCCTTTACTGTTTCTCACTTTGGGTTTTGGAGGTCAGATCAATATCCTTGCTCCTCCTCTCCACCTTCACCGGTATGTCCTCTTCCTCCCTCCCTATGGGTTTCCTATGAGTGTACTACATGCACCTCCTTGGTGCAAATGGGCTACACACGCCGCCTCTACCATGGATGTGTCCAAGTAGATCCAAGGTCCCCTTGCTCTTTTCTAAAGAGCCTTTTTGGTTCCCCAAATGTTTTAGATCCAGATTTGAGCTCAAACAACTAGCGATTTGGTTGGTTGTCAGACTCACCATCCTGGTAGGAGATCCCTCAACTGTTGAATATATACATTTTAGCCTCTCCAGTTTCCTCGGAAGCTGGTCAGAAGTTAAGTTTTATGGGATTCTCTTGTCAGCACTCCCAGTCAAGAGCCGCCATCTGCATCCCTACCGTCATTCCCACTCGACTTTTTCTTTCAAGGTCTCCCTTCAGACTAGTGAGGTGCTAGGGTTTCTCTGTTGATTTGCTTGTATTTGGTTATGTATTTTTCTGGTTTTTGTTGTTGGTTTTTTTGTGACAGCAGTTTGTTCTTCTTTGTTGTATCTTGAAAAAAATTTCTCAGTGGCGCATCAACCGTAAGTTAAAAATTTTGAGAGAGTTCCAAGTATGGGTAGACACATTGCCATCTAATGCTACAAATAAACTTGGCAGGCAGCACATTAATTTCCGTTGCACAAATTTAGGGCATGCTTATGCTCAGTGCCAGTTTCGCAATTTTATAAATAGAAAAGAACTGGTTTTGTTACAATTTAATATTTTCAACAACTTGTGACATGTTTGGTAGTTGCAGTTTCATTGTGTTCGGATCAAAAGAAATCAAACAATGACATGTAAGTAAATTGGTATAAGGCAGGTGCTAAAAGATTTCAATTAAAATAGAATGGCTTCAAAACCTTTTTGGGGCCATTGATGGCATTGGTCAGGTACTCAGTAAGTGCATGGGCAAGTAGAGGTGGTAGTGGTTGTGCTAGCAACAGGGATGGGTGGCAATATTTTGCAGCAATGTAGTGGTCATCACAACTGTAGTAACTGGTGGTGGTTGAGTTAATAAAGTTTCGTAGCACTGGTTGTGGTTGGGAAAAGGACCCACGCTTGTTCTATATTTACAAACATGTGTCTCCTAAGCGTTGTGTTATCTTTTGTTTTATAAAAACTTTAGAAACCCTTTTTCATGTCCCTGGATTCACCAAATTTCTAGAAATTGTATCACAAAATTTTAAAACAGAAATTTACAAGACATGTTTTTCGACCATGTTACCCATATTCTGGAACAAAAGCACTACATATGGCAAAAAGGTCCCGTATATTTTGAATTAAATTCCTATCATACACATATAAGAACCTATGATTTTAACCAAAAAATAAAAGAAAGTGACCATATGAGACCTGCACTAACAAGCATGTGTGTGGGCATAGACACAAACAATGTCATTAGTAAATCAATTTTAAACAATGGATCTAAAGCTTTCCTTAAGCTTTTCTTATTCACAGGAGAGTGAGGTTGTCTTCCATAAGAAGAAATTGAAAATATTACACCAAAACATATATGTTACATGTGACCAAAAAAGTATATCCAATCCATCAGCAGATATCCACATTGATAAGCATTAATTCAAAAACATAGTATATTAATACAAGTAAACCAATAAGAAATGTATAAAAAATGGACCTAATTAGCTCTAGAACAATTGAATTGTGCACGATACAAGACGTTGCAAAAGCATCAAAAGCCAACGCAGATCAAATTCTTACAGTTTTCATGAGTAAAAAGGGAACATGACACATAAAATCAACCAACAGTAGCAAACTTTTAGTGTTCTATTTACAAAATATTTTGCGTAGCATACTAGTGTCACACTGCCAACTTGAAGCAGAAGCAGCCAATGAGCCCTAGGTCAAATGGCACTTCCAAAAAGGGGCTGGAGCGTGAGGTTATGAGTTCAAGATCCACTAGATGCATGTGTAACTTATGAATTAATTAAAAAAAAAAAAAGTTGAATCAGCTGTAATTTAATGGTTAAAAGGGCTCCAATGAAGCATACCGGTGTACTGCTGTTATTTTCTCGGAACTTCTCTTCCCATTCTCTTTGAGCTTTTTCCATTGCTTCATATCGGCCAATGAGTTTTGCTTGATCTTCTAGTGCTTTTTCCATGCCTTTGTCTCCTCCATATTCATTACAATCAAGGCCATTATTTCCATCATTTCTCTGATTTTCTAAGCAACCTGGCAGTGCACCGTCCAGCAAAACGTTCTCCTGGATTTTAGAACCTTCTTTCAGCCCACCATCTGAGCAAATTGTAAGACCTTCTGAATAGGTTGCCACTCCATTCTCTTCACAACCAACCTTGACAGGCGCTGTTTTAAACTCCTCAGCAGTAGACCTAGGAACAAAAAAAAAAACCCATGAGTTTCTTCTGTACACAGGTACAAGTGTTGAAATAGGAATAAGCAATTATATTGCGTACATGCAATGCTTGACATGGCCTAAGAAAATTGAAGCAGAATCTGACCAGCAGATGAAAGAAACTAGTCAATCTAACAACCATCGTCAACTGGCCGAGAAATACTTCAATTTTAAGTAATATATTATCTTTGCCAAAAAAGTAAAGTCGTCATAATCTCCTTTTTTCTTTTTTCTTTTTGCAATATGGCTTTCCTCATCACATATCACTGTCAACAGAAGTCAAATTAGAAACTTTATGAGAATGATGAGGTTGAGACTGATGAAACGTTTTAGATGGGATATCAGGCTTGTGTCCAAGTTCTTTCCTACACTGTTTATCAAAAAGATAGCAGAACCAGAATAACTCTTTACAAAACTCAATAATTGTCTCTCAGGTTGACAAAGTGGGGAAAAATAAAACAGTTACATCATATTATCAATTGGGGGCGCAAAAAAAAAAGAAAAAAAGGAAAAGATAAAGCGAACTAACCCAGCCTCTCTGCGTCTTATCTGGCGGCATGATTTACCAACGCAATGTTTTGGGGAAGAAGAACGTGTGGAAGTTAAACTACTTCTTCTCATTGAAGAGTCCTTGTGCTTCTGAAGAGAACGTGGGGAATCATTGCGGCCTTTCCAAGACAAGCTTCTACCACGTACCGGAGAAGAATCGACGTCAGAACCTGAATATTCCTCTGATTTGTTTCTGCTGACTTTTGAATTGATAGAGCTCTCCGCTTCTTTTGTAGACTTATGACCCACTTTGGATTCACAAGGGGTTTCTTGGTCTGAGCTCAAATCAAATTCGTCAGAAACATCACTTAAACCTTGGCATTCCAGAATGGCAAGAACATCTACTGTTGCCTTCTCAGCTCTCTTTCTTTGAAGAGACACAATCTTTAGCTGTTCCTCCAATTCCGCTACCTAATTCATGTACATAACCAACATTTAAGATTACTGAAGCATATTGTGGGAAGGGGGATGGGGAGAGAAAGAGAAGCAGTTCTTCACTAGATAGATTAAACAAGTTAACTCCACAGATTGCAGAAAAATACATTAAAACATACCCTTTTCGCCAGTTCATCAGCTCTCTGTCTTGCACTTCTTGAGACAGATCTTTCTGACAGCAACCTTGCCCGAAGGTAGTCGATAGTCGTTGTACCTGAGTCCTCCATGATGGAATTTTTCCTGACAAACAGGGACCCCCCCACCAAAAAAAGAAAATCAATAATAAATCAAACAAAAATGCCAAGACCTAGTTACATAACAAAAAACACATACATAATCACCTAATTACAATTTACCTTCAACTTTAAACAGGTGCACACAAAACTTGTGTCTTTGCATCTATATATACATATCAAGCAATGGAACAGAATTTACCTACAAAAAATAAAGAAAATCATAGTTCACCTTTTTTCATCAATTTTAAATCAAATAGAATCAAACCAAATTTCACTTTATTAAACAACCCAACGATTGTTTGCAGTCCTCGCTGAAATCTTTTTACATACCAGAAAAAGAAAAATAAAACGTCATCCAAATTCCAAATGCATGTCAGAATTTGTTCCATGGGAAATACTTCAAGGATCTCCCATATATCTAGTGTTCAAGCATATTCTTTTCATCATGAAGCTGACCGAGAAAACATGATAAATCTTTCTAAAGCTTCACCTTATGTGTTTTTCCAATTACCAAGATAAAATAACCAAGGATACTCGTAACTACTGCTTTTGTACAAGCAGAGCCTAATCACCAGCTTCGAAGACTATATTATAGCATCATCATTTGAAAAATTCCTACCAAAACTAACAAATTTCACTAACCCTCGCTTCCAAAATAGAAGCTGAAGCCCCAAATGGTTTATGCTTGAATAGATACATTCTCCAATCCTCTATCCAATAGTTAAAAAGGCAGATACACAAAAACCGAATTGAATTGGAAAGCTGGGAAAAAGTAGACTTCATATAATCAAGCCAATTAGTGGCATTGCTCAGTTCATTTATATCCTAAACAATAAAAATTCCATGATTCAAAATTTTAATTCTTTAATTTTCTTACATTTCCTTATCGATCAATCAATAAGTAAGCAACAACCACATATACAGGCACTCCGAAAGATATACGATTTATAAACAATTAAATCAAAAAAATTACACAATCCGAGTTGATCTTTAAGTTTAAGATTTTCATTTCTTAAAATTCTCGTAAACCAAACAAAAGGGCAACCGACAGAAACCTAGTGTAAACACTTCCTCCAAGCAACAACTACAAAAGATATATTATAAAAAATTAAAAAAAAAACAAAAACAAAAACAACAAACAGAAAACCATAATCCAAAACTACTTCAAACATTTAAAACCCTAACTAAAAGCACCAAGACCAAAGAAATGGAAAATACCCAGATGATCATTACCTCTGATCTTGCTTGCCCAAGTCAGGATTAGGCATTATCAAAGATATAAACCCCGAACCAGCAGAACCCCAGCTTCAAAATTCACTTATGCAACAAGGAAAGACGCAGAATCGCCTTGAAAAAGTGGTTCTGTAGCATCCAGAACAAGAAGTTGTACAGAACCCAAATGTGTGATTCACACGAAAAAGCAGAGAAATGAGACAATTTGAGGAAGTTTGGTCCTACCTCAGAAGGAAAACTCCATGAAACATAACCGAGGACTTTTCCTTTCACTGTTAGAGATAGAGAGTTTGGTCTGCTGGGAATGAACAGGGGAAGCTTCATTTACTCGACCGGTCGGACAAGGACGGGCCATAAGCAAAATGACCCCATTCGTCCAATAGGGACTTTTTGCCTTGATTTCTTTCTTCCTTTGTTTCCACTTTCCCATTATCGAAATCAGTTCCCTTATTAAATATCTCTTTTTTATTTATTTATTTTCTTTTTTTAACTTTTTTTTAACTAAAGTTTTCAGTTTGTTCTTTTACTGGATTTTGAATTTTTCTTGTCGGTCAAATTATATTCACCTCCAGTCTCCTGGCAGGAAAGAATATACCAAAAAGAATCAGAAAATTGTTTCTAGAAATAAAAAACTACTTTATAGGGTTATTATTATTATTATTATTATTTTTTCTTAGAATACTTTATAGGGTTATTAACTTATTAAGAAAAAAAAAAAAACTTATTAAGAAGAAGAAAGATTAATAAAACCTTTTGTCATCAAATAGATTAATATATATGCAAATACTACTTCAATAACTCAATGACACTACTAAGAAGCATAGGTTTATTATTACTCATGACTATTTATTTTCCAAGCATAGAAGTTATAAGCATCATCATATTTCATTTGGGAAATATGCACTCCTTTAAAAAAAAAAAAAAGTGATGCAAGAATAGAAATTTGAGAAAATTGCTAAATTGGTTGGTGTGGTTTAACCTTGCAACAAATAAATCCCAATGATTTAATTAAAAATGAACTTTTAAATTCTTGTGATATGTCTCTGTAACAAAATAATTGCTCTATAAAAATTCATGTCATTTTTCTAACAAAGTTCTCATGAATTTTAATTTTATCTCCAAATAAAAAATAATAATAATAAAAATTTAAATTTTTTAAAAAAAAAAAAAAAAGCAAAAGAAAGAAAAAAAGAAGATTTAAGGTGAGAATGGTCAAACTACAAGCATAATTGGTCAGATGAGGCCGAATCACTTCCAAAGGCCTTAGAGTTTGTTCAGTCACACTTATAACCGACCGCTAGGATTGGCCGAATTACTCTTATGGCCTGTAGGGTNGAGAAAATTGCCAAATTGGTTGGTGTGGTTTAACCTTGCAACAAATAAATTCCATTGATTTAAAAATGAACTTTTAAATTCTTGTGATATGTCTCTGTAACAAAATATAATTGCTCTATAAAAATTCATGTCATTTTTCTAACAAAGTTCTCATGAATTTTAATTTTATCTCCAAATAGGAAAAAAAAAAAAGATTTAAGGTGAGAGTGGTCGAACTACCAGCATAGACAAGGCCGAATCACCCCCAAAGGCCTTAGAGTTGGTTCAGTCATACCTACAACTGACTACTAGGACTAGCCGAATTACTCTTATGGCCGGTAGAGTAGTTCAACCAACCTCTCTCGCTAATTTTGAGGGTGATTCCTAAACTTTTGAGTGTGCTTTGACCATTCCTAGTAGTCGGTTCTAAGGGTGGCAGACCACCACTACCTGGATACCATTTTTTTAAAAAAAAAATTATTTTTATTCTTATAAATTTTTATTTTATGATAAATTTGTAATTTTATAAAAACTCTATAAAAAACAAAATTGTCAGAATTTATACAAAGTGATCATTTTATTACATACGCATATCACATAAATTTTTAAATTCATTTTAATAAATTTATATGTTACAAAATCAAATCACATATACCAACTTAACAAATTTTCATCTAAATATTTTAAGGGATGAAGGAATCTGCTTTTTCTTTTTCTTTTCCCTTGGCATTTTCAAGGGATCTTCCATTTTTTGTCCAAGCATATTTAGTTGCAGAATTCTGAGAAGATCCAATATGTTTCTGGCTTGCCCTAAGTTGACTTGCCCTTCAATATAATTAAGGAACAAGTTCATTTTATGTCTTCCTTCCCCCCCCAAAAAAAAAGGTTAGTTTTCTCTTAGCCATGCTGAATGGACGTCAATGATTCTAATATATTCCCTAATCAATTAGACAAAAAAAAAAAATTGATTCTAATATATTCTAGGAAATCCAATGAAAGTAGAGGGTCGGAAAGTAGATATTTTAAGGCAATATTGGTCTTTGTAAGAGTGGATATATAGTTTACTTTCCAAAAATTCTTATAATTTATCTTCATTAAATAATCAAATATATTTATTAAATTCAACCCTCTTTCTATTTTTCAAATGTATGGAACAATTATAGTTCTTAGAATTTGAAAGTTCAAGCCAATATATGAACATTGTGGGCTATGCATTCTCCCATCGTTTGATAAAAAAAAATAGACTTTATTTTTATTTTATTTTTACAAATTCATGAACTTTTGTCATTACAAATTTTTGTTATGTCCTCATTAAAATTTTTTTATGATGAGGATTTCCGTCCTTGGACCATTCACAATATTAAATTCGTTTATTAAAATTATACCAACAAAGCTTTTTGAAATTCCTGCAACAAGCAAACAGATTCTGTCAAAAAGGAAAAACTAATTAATAAATAGTGATCAGCAGAATTAATTCATTCATAGCTATCAAATTCTATGCCAGCATCTATCAGATTTTTTTTTAAAAAAAATGTATCGCAAAATAAAAATTGATAAATCGGGTAGAGTGATTGCCAATATATATGTATAAGAAGTTTACACTAGTGTTATCATTGATTTATAAAAATATCGGAAAAAATAAAGAATAAATAAGTTAATTGTTATTTGTAATTTTTATTTAGAATTTTTTACTCTCTCTTCTTTTCAGATTAAGAGTGATAAAAATCTTTCCTTATAACTCTTTTTCTTATTCAATTAAAAAAAAAAAAAAGTTAATTGTTGAAGATAGGAGCGACTCCTATTAACTATTAAGGAGAAAAAGAAAAAAATCGCTCAAAATTGTTTGGTCATAGCCAACAGGAAAAATTAATGTATAATATAAAAGAGTAGTTTTAATTAAAGTTAAAACAGTGAAATAAGCAGAGAAAGCCAAAAATAACAATAATAATAAAAAAAAAATAATAAAAAACCTACTAATTGACGATTATATAAAAAATAACAATAATAATAATAAAAAAACCTACTAATTGACGAGAATCCATAGAAAATAGAATAGACTCCAATTTACTTAGAATTAAATTTTAGTTAATTTTAAAGAGCTTTACATTAAAACATATTACCAGTTTTGGTGAAAAAAAAAAAAAAAAAAAAAAAAAATTATCAGGGTAAGCGGTTCATTTTACAGAATATAGAGGGGAAAGACTGGCATTTCTGCAGTCTCTTCTTCGGTGTTTTGCTTTTTTAAAAAAATTTCATTTTTCAAACTTCTTTCAAAAAGCAGTTTT
>FXXK01001982.1:0-125094 GCA_900184695.1 Betula pendula
TCATAAATCAGGTCTAAATGAAAAAAATTCTTCTTTGTATCCATGATATTATTTTATTATAGCAATTTGCTCTTTCTTGATATTTTCAATGAAATAAGATTTATATAAAAAAAATAAAAAAATCGCTTGAATGTATCTCATATATATGGCCTAATATACATTCATTATGTACAACACACATATATATCTATATCAAGACTCACAATAACAATAATTTAAACTATATTTATTATAGAGAAATGCTCTTTATTATATTACAAAAAAAAAAAAAATCTTTATTTAAAATGTTCTAATTACGAAATTACAATAATATTATAAAACATAATAAAAATAAAGTTATACAAGTTTTGTCATCACTCGTCTAATTGAAGGAATTAAATCCAAGTTACGTGTTCCTTTCTTTTGTTTTCTCTTTTTCTGAGCCCAAGTTACGTGTTCATATGTATAAGATTAACTATTACCCGTCAGTGTCACACATCATGTATTATCCTGTATATTTCGACAATTAAGTAGTTGAAACTATATCTATCTAATCATATGGTAAAACGGAGGTTCCTTCGGGATGGTAAAGTAAAACATCATTTTCCCTCTCTAACCCAGAGGGTCTCCTCTGCATTTATGGAGTTGAAAGCAAGGTCATTCAACTATACTATACAGAAAACAGTCTATCATTGTGTTCTTTAATAGCAGGTTTATCAGAAAAATTGAGTCATTTATTGACAACGACTCAATGGACTATGGAGTGGTTTCTCCTATTCGAGATGGCCACCTAATGGAAAAATTCTGTGCATTTATCACCCTCTTTTAACGATAAAATTCTTGACTTTTGCCTCCAACTAATCTCTTTCCAACTCACTAATAACCATGATTTTCCTCAACTTCTTTTCAACAATTTTGGGTAACGTAATTTAATTGGTTAACTCAATTCTTCTCATTTTTCACAAAAGTCAACAATCTTCACCAACTCAAATTTTTCCAACTCAACTCAAATTTATTCAACCAACTCAAAAAATAAAATAAAAAATTATATAAAAATTATATTTTTATTTTTAAAAAAAAAAAACTGAAAAAGGAAAATAAATCAAATAAAATCAAATTAAATTTGACACGCCAACAATTTAAGCTCTCTTTCTCCAACCCATCAAGAAAACGCAACTCCTCCAAAAGATTTTTTTTTTCGAGACTCCACATTACCAAACACCTACTCATTCCAGATTTTTAAATTAGCTTTTAAGACCTTAAGTTTACAAGCCAAAATGAAGATAGAAAATCTTGAAAGCAATAAGAAGACCACCATTGCCTCACCCTATCCACAAAGCCTTCAGCCTTTAACAACATATTCTCGAACTTAAAAAAATCTTTTGCCCCCTAAATACCACCACAATCAAGGAGAATGTGGAAGTGGTCTGAGCACAATCAAAATGGAAAAGTGGTTTAAGCACCAAATAGATGTTTTGCCCCATTCCTTTGATAGCATGATCCTTACATTTTAAGCAATCAAGTCTATACAATCCTTTGGACTACTTATGAGCAATCTGAACTCAAATTTCTTTAGGAATGAAGAACCAGTCATAAATGAAAGCAATCAGGTTTGGTTTCCAAGTCCATGTCAAAGCTTCATCCTGTAAATATTTAAAAAATCGGATGAAAAAAAAAAGAATCACAGCTCACCTAAATACAGTATAATGAGGGATTTACTTAGTGCTACCTGTCTAAGGCAGCTTGGCTGATGGGAATCACTCCAGTTGGTGAGACAAGAGCATCCACCGGAATGTCATTTGGAGTAACTGGTATAATTCCTTCATCCATTATCTGCAGAGAATAGGATAGCGCAACTGCAATACCAGAGGCAGTCATTTCAAGAGACTGACAAACCCTTGTAAGCTGAATAGAAGACCTTAAACAATTTTTAATATGAGAAGTCATATATACCAAGGAGGGGTTGTTTCCAAGCTTTTTCCTTTGCAAGCTCTTGGTATTTCTTCAGGAAGGCATCATAATAACTAATGATTTTCATCGAACAATAACATTAGTGATGCACAACCTTAAATTTATTGGTGCATTCGGATGAAAGGTTAATTTTCACTCTTAAAAATGCACAAGAAAGAAAGAGTGTGTGAGAGAGATTTCTATACAATCATCACTCCTCAAGCAATCACATTAACTTGGTTCAACAATTACATGGGGGACCAGGATAATATGAACAAACCAATAGTTGTATTTTTTTTTCTTTGGTCTGAATGTATACTTATAATTCACGAGCTTAAAAAAAGAGACTGTATATCAAAAGGAGAAGATGATATCTCTTAAAAACTCAGCTCCCACAACTTCAGAGGGTAATTAGAAAGTTTAGGAAGGTCAAGATTCATAACCATACCCTCCACCACGACCCATGCGCCTTCCAGATCTGTCAAATGCTAGTCCTGGGGGCAGAAAATAAGCCAAATGCTGTTAAGGTGCATCTTGGTTTTTGCAATTGCAAAGCATTTTTGAAGCAATTAAGCGAACAGGGAGAAAAGTTCTACCAGGTAAGAGGAACAAATCAACTGGCTCATTTGCTTGCATAACTGCACCAAAATAGGTCCTTATACGTAAGTCGTAAACCATGTATATATGTTTAGGTGCATCTTTGAAATATAAAGTCAACCATAGACAAAAATCGAACAAGAAAAGAAACAAGGCATTGGTCAAGAGAAGGTTTAAGTGCACAATCTGACCAGGTTCAGGTGAACTAAGCACGGAAGTTGTGATGTGTTTAGGGAATAGCCCAACCCCCTGCCCCTTCCCCCCAGAAAAATCAGTAAAGGTTTCCCTAGAAGCAAAGATTATTAATAAGTTACCAAGTCCAGCGACTCTAGGAAACACTAGGCTTAAGGGGTTCTAGTCTTCAACTACTAAAACATCTCTTAAAGTGCTAGCCATTAATGGAACAGAGGCAACTGGCCGGGTGACATTAAAATACCTAAAAACCTTGAGGTTCTAATGTAGTCTCTCTCAACCTGGATGATAATTTGCAGGTTTAGCCAGAAAATAATGAATACCTACTGCATTACATGTTCATAAATACACCCCGGAAGGTGTGAATTTGTGCCGGACCCTCTCTGGTATGAATTTGTAACAAACTTGTAGAACTAATAGAACTGACACTTGCTAATCATAACGATATCCAAAAATTAATAATAAAAGTTTATTAAGTCTTACTCTTCTTGGTATGTGGTATAAATTTGTGATAAATTCAACTTTCTTTTTTTATTTTTGGCACTTGCACACCTGCACTTGACAGCCCGATAATTTACCATTGCACCAGACAATGGCTCCTAATAAGCAGAATATGACTACAGCCTATAAATGATTCACAAGGCCCAAAGGTCATCAGATATAACGAACAAAATTACCATCTTCACGTTCATTTCCATCACTATCCACCGGAGCTGGTTCTAAGATGTTCATCGAATTCGCAACAAGATCATCAATACATGAGATGTTCAGCATGCGCATGTGACTATTCTTGTCCTCCACACGTGGAACATAAAGCCTTTTCCCCCCCTGTGTATGACAATCTTGATTTAAAGAGAAAAGGTAAGTACTTCCCCTAGTGTGAAAACAAGTGGTAAGCAAGCATTTATTAAAGAAATAAAATTGCACAAACTTATTTCATGTAAAAGTGAAAAACTTATGCTTAGCAGCGCAGAGGAAGTGGTGGTTAATACCTAAAAAAATAAAAATAAAATAAATAAAGAATTCAAAGATGGGTCCAAATATAAAAGCTTAAAGCTGTATATTTCCTCAGTCAATTATGCAATACAATGGTTTAGCTTTATAGCTGTACATGGAGAGAGAGAGAGAGGTATTACAAGAGAAATTTGAATTTGAATTGGAGGGATTTAAGGAACTGTTACAAGAAGAAATCTCAGGATTTCGTTGCAGGCATTTTTTTTCTGGTCGAATTCGTTGCAGGCTTGATTCTAGGAGGTGTGAGCTAGATAGAGAATCTAATGCAATTACTGAAACTTTCTTTATCTTCTATACCAATTTGGATCAAACTGATTCATTTGCCAATGGAATTCTGGAATCTGGTTTGTTTGAATCATGTGGCTAGTGGGATAGGGAAAGCCATTATATGCTAATTCTGTCACTGAGTAGCAAATGAGGTTGGGGTATGCGAGAGTTTTGGTTGAGGTGAATGTAGATTCAGAGTTTCCGAAGGAGATTGAATTGAATGTAGAGGGAGGGAAACTGATTACAGTTGCAGTTGACACCATTAGATTCCAATTGAAGTGTTCAAAATGTCAAGCTTTTGGCCATCCAAGTTATGCATGTTTGAGAGAGGAGAAAAGGGTGTGGAAGCCTAAAAAGATTGGCAATCAGGTTGATGAGGTAAGTGAAAAGGAAGAAGGGAAGAGGGAAAGCAAGTTGGAGACAATGTGGCTTCCGCCATTTAGAGCTCCTTTTTCAATCATTTTGGATTGTCCTGGGTCATGCCTAGACGTGTTGTTGATTTGCATGACTGTTGGTAGTCATCTGGTAGGCCGAGGAGTGCTGTAGTGTGAAAAATGGTGCATATTTGCCTTTTTTGATGTTTGTGAAGGGAAAGGAATGACAGGATCTTTGAGGACAAGGAGAGGTCGTTGAAGGAAATTTTATCTTTGTTTTGTTTTGTTTTACGATACTTTGTATCTTTGGATTGCGGTGTTTGTCTCTCATTTGTCGCTTAGTTATAATGATTTCCTTGTTCGTTTTTCTCTCCCTAACCAGATATTTTCTTTTGTATACTTCTTTTATACTTAGAGGCGTCGTACGCTTTTTAATGAGATTGGTTTATTACTTATCAAAAAAAAAAGATGAGTAGTAAAATTGGTTTTGATATAAGGATCAAGAGGCCTAATTCGTTTGTTGTGTTCCAAGACATAAATGAAATTGAGGAAGAGACTGTATCACTTGTTAGGGAACAAGTAGGCAGTCTTCAAAAAATCCTTGAGGCAGCCTTATTTGAAGATCACAAGAGTATAGCATTGAGGGATAAAGGGAAGAGTAAGATGGGGGAAGATGTAGATAATACCAAGAGGGGTTTTTCTCCTACTATTTCTGGTTAATGAAATTGGTAGTTTGGAATATTACAGGTCTTAATGCTCTCTTAAAGCAAAATGAAGTAAATCTCATTAGTAAGCATGAGCAATCAATTAGCTGTGAAATTTACTATTGAGCAGGGTGTAAATGGTTGGGTTCAAACTTTCTATATGGTGCAAATAAAGGGGTGGAAAGAAGGGGTCTGTGGCAACATTTGGGTTTTATTAAAAAACAGATTGGTAGAGTTCCTTGGTTATTGACTAGGGATTTCAATGTGGTAAAGAACTTGAAAGAAAAATGGGATGATAAAAGCTTAATTAATTGCTATGAACCTGAATTTGGGGAGTGTGTGAATTAGATTGAAGTGATGGACTTACCCTTTAATGGTTGTTTTTTCACTTGGAATAATAAAAGAGCGGAGGAGGATTTTGTATCAAGCAAATTACATAGAGTAATGTCAAATGAAGCATGGTTGGAGGTATTTGGCAAGACTGATGTTGAATTGGAGTTTCAAACCATTCTCCTGAAGTAATATCAGTAGGTAAATTTCAAAATTTTGGTCCAACCGATTTAAGTTCTTTGGTTATTGGGCTGAAAACGAAAGATTCCTATCTTGGGTGGAAGAGGGGTGTATATAAAAGTTGTTGGGGTTCCTATGTTCAAGCTGTATGCAAAGCTTAAAGCAATGAAAAAAATTCTTAAAGCAAACAATGAAGAGTTGTATGGAGGTATCAAGCATAGAGTGATTCAAGCTAGAGTCCGGTTGGATTAAGCACAAAGGGAAGTTTTATCTTCTCTTAGTAAGGCTGCCTGTGTTAGAGAGGAGAAGGAATGTTTGCATGAGTACATTTAAATCAGTAAAGCAGAAGAAGCATTTCTAAAACAGAAGTCAAGGAACCAGTGGCTTAATCTTGAGGATCAAAACAATTTGTACTTTCATAGAATTGTAAAGGTAAGGAATTCTAAAAATGTTATCAAATCACTTATGGGATGATTAAGTCGTGTGAGGGTCGAGCGAAAATTCTAGTGTGATCTGACGTGATTACAAGACCATAGAAAAAAATATCTGCCCAATAATCACATCTACATGCTTTTCTCAAACAATTGCAATAAAGGTGAAATTTTCTAAGGTATCCGTATAGATTTTGAATCATTGTTTTCAAATTAAATGGTCGAGACACAACACACACCTTTGGCAGGAATTTGCAGAATTTCTGACAACAACTTTGACGTGTCAACTTCGCGCAAAGCATTGCAGCTTATATAGGCACACAATCCCGTACTAGACTGAAACCACGGAGACTTCAAAACAATACTCTGAATGTCGTTGTCTGAAAACAAAACAACAAGCACCCAAGTGGATGGGATCTATTCCAGTCCCAACGGTGACGCAAAAATGAATAGCAATAATATTAGTAGAGCACGTACCTTCTTGGGATCTGAGGGCTGGGTCCATGGCCTTGAGGGCCTTGCGGACCCTGGACCGGAGGGCTCGTTTCTGCTTGAACACGGCGTCCAGATGGTCTTGTTCTTCGTTGTGGTTCATCGTCCTGAAGGTCACGGTGGCGCGTGGCGCGTACGAGGGTGCGCGAGAGAGGAAGAGTGGCTTTGTTGCTGGTGCGGTTGTTGAGGCTGCCGTGCACTGTTGGATCATTACCGGTACCAAATTACCAATGCTAGTTGTTTGACCTTTACGGCTTAGTAGTTTTCTTTGAAGAACTCTCATCTAACTCAATTTTTTTTTACCTACAAAGAAAAAACTACAAAAATGACATTCATCATTTAACATGTTTTTCAGTAGAGGGACGTTTTTCAGTAGAGGTACGAACTTGAAATAAATTTTATTAAAAAAAATGCGCATATCACTTGCAATTAGGAAAAAAAAAACATTATTTTCATAAATTTGATTGAAAGAACTAGTTTGAAGGAGATCTTTGTCGGGTTGAGTTAAAGGTCTCGAAGGTTAATAATATTTAAGGTCTATTTAGTTAAGCCGTTTGAAAAAGAATGACTTCAAAATGCAGTTAAGCGTTTGTTAAAATTGTAATTCGGCCTTTAAAATTGTAAGTTAACATTTAAAATTGTGCGTTTTTTAAAACGCACTCTCTTACTTGCGATTTGAAATTCAAATACATTTTCAAACAAGATCTTTTCCACGATTTTGTTTAAAAATGAACTTTTGATATACGAAATACATGCAATATCCCCAAGCAAAATGGTTACACAAGCCTCAATAGTCAATATTGATGTCGCAAGCATGATATAAAACAAAAGGGTTTGGATCCATTATTCCTGCTCTTTATAGAGAACTTTTAACCATTATAAAACAATAGGGTTTGGATCCATACATGAAGAAGTAACAACTCTGATGGAAGAAGCAATAATGATACGAACTAAATAGTTTATAGAGAGTTCATAAAAGGCTCTCTGATTCTCCACATTTTCGGGTATATTCTCGTCTGCTATGAAGATCATGGTCTCTTCTTTTCTACCTTCCCAACATCACCAATAGTCTCCCAGCATGCACCCTTGTAATATAACAGCTAACCTGTTTTAGTTTTCAATCAATTTCCAAGTGGGTGCCTGATATGAAACCTTAAAGCATTATTTGCATTTCCTGCCATCCCAGTTACTGTTTGAGTTGACTCTATTTCCCCACTAAATCAAAGTCGACTGGTTGCATTCAAGGTGAAAAGTTGCTGGAGATATCAATGATGGTGCAATCTTAATGTTATTTTCACCTGCACACTTGCACTGCATTGAGTCAAAATTTCTTTCTTTCTTTGTTTTTTTTTTTTTTTTTTTTTGGTTCAATAAAAATTACTTTATCCAATAATAACTGAATGCATACGAGTGATCCAAACAGGCATTACATTAAAGCAAAACAACGAACAAACTATAACTTGTAATAATCAAACATAGTGTGCTATGATGACTATTAAATTCCATTACCTGGACTTGAGCATTTTAATGAAAAAAGGATGCACGTTTGGAATCTACCAAATTTCATGAGATAATCTTCAGAAAATGCTTTGCCTCAGTAACTATGCAAATGTGCAGACAGACAAGAAAGTAGCACGACTCCTCTATTATAAGCTTTCAGAGTTTTTGAAAAGTGACATTAAGCATCCATTACTTGACAAAAACAGAGGATCTGAGCATCCTTGAATTACAACAAGTGTGTTCAAGGGCATATATTCGTCGCTTACAAAATATTAGAAAAAAAAAAAAAAAAAAAAAAAAAAAAAAAAACTCTTACAAAAAGTGATGTGATATAATATGATTAGAAAAGAGATAAATCTAAATTTTAAGAAACCCAATCATATTGTATCACATCACTTTCTAAGAGTTTTTTTTTGTAAAATATTTTGTAAGCATAGCATTTCTCATTCGTCTAACAAATAGAGCCATAAAAAGTGAAAACATTATGAAATGAAACAAACAGTCGTCAGCATAGATGAGACTCCACCATTCAAACTGTCTCATGCCATTAAAGTTTTAGATAGATTGTTTAGAGAGAGCGGAATGCCAGATGTTTTGAAGATCATGAGAAGTCGAAAATCAAACTCTTAAATTTTATGCTAAACTCTCTGTTTGTTTGAACTAGGGCGTTTCATATTTCTCTTCTACCTAGTTTTCCACATTGTGCAGAGTTTTGTATTTCTTTTTGCCTTTAGTGGAGCTTTTCCTTGTATACTTCATGTGTATTCGGGTTGCGCCCTCTGTGCTTTTATATGATATGATATGAATTATTTAACAAAAATAGTTTTGGATGTTTCTATACATGCAATAGAAGAGACTGATGTGTTAAGAAATAAAGGAAAGCTTTATGCTGAGGACGCAACAAATGTAAAAAAACATTGCTGCATATATTTCGATAGTAAGAAGCATAAGACTGCAAAGATGATAATAATGCAAAGAAGTATTTATGGTTCTTTAACCAATCACCACACAGTTAACATCATTAAACTACTGATGAAATTCCAGAGGATGCAACAAATGTCAACAAGCATTAATTGTTAAGGAAAGAGATCACTTACCACAATAAAAGAAGGTAGCAAAACCAAGAGCTTCATGAAGCTTCAGAGCGAAAATTCCATTAATTACCTTCCAGCATGCAAGAAACATATCTACATCCTAAGCAGAAAAGAAACTGCAATCAAAAAGAAAATAGTTTTAAACATTTAAATATTCGTTAACTTGGTTGACTTGAATTGCAGATATTCAAGATAAAAGGTTGACTTAACTAAGTTGAATTTTCAAGTCACAAACAACATATAGCTTTAATAAATATTATGGAATTAGATATAACCCATAAGAGACTAGAAAAATCAAACAGATTAGATCATTCAATGCTTGAGCAGCCTCTAGGCATTCCTATGGGGACAAGTGCAAAAACAATTCTGAGAGAAACTACAAGGCGCATCATCCTAAATCTTATTAGTGCATGGACTGTGGTCAGTTATAACCTTAAATTAGTGTGCTTTTGTATGACTCATGACGTTTATGGTGGATTCACTAACAAAATATATCTAACACAAGCTTTAGTCTGTGAATCTTCAGATTTTGGATGATGACTGAAAATTAGAGATATTGGTGCTTCATATGCTAGAAGGGAATTTCATCTCTGTAGTTATAATGTTGGTTGACACCATAACTCTGAGGAAAGAACTTCTATGAACACATAGCCACCTTAACGTTTAAGCAAATATCTTCAACTTTTAGTAATTCAAACTTGTGAGAGGGACCGAAAAGAACCTAAAACAATTTGTGAATCTATGCTAAGAGAAACAGCAAATATCTTCACTTTTTTCCTATGACTTTTTAGCCAATAGCAAAACTACAAACGATTTTTTGAAAAATTCCCATTCAGTACAAATAGCCCTAATATTAATCATTATAAATTCTGGATAAAGAAACAGCATTTCCTCTGAATTCCTATCCTATCTCCTATAAGTCTGACTAATTTCCTAAACTTGCCTTGCAGTGAGCGAGCTATTTAAACAATCTTGACTCATAAGTGAACATATCATAAGAACTGAGCACAATTAATTAGGATTAAACAGCATTTACCATTAAAAAAAAAAAAAAAAGATTAGGATGAGAATCCTGCATCATTCTCTTCAAGGGGCGATGTCACAAGGTGCCGTAGTTTCCGCAGATTTCGAGATATCTCTAACAAAAGTTTTGTTCCTTCACTATGTTTCTCGAGTGTGAGTGTCTGAGCAGCATGGTCTAAGAATCCATTGTCTGCTTCAAGGGCCTTCACCCTCTTACTAAGATGAGACAATTCTCTTGTTAGGATAGGCTTCCTTGGCTTTTCTGCAACATGAGAAAGACTAATTTATCCTTTGATACTGGTATTGGAAATGCAAAAGAATCACTATAGACATGCTGAATCATTATGTATATTACCTAACTCACCACTTATATGCTCGACACTCTCATAGCTAGACAGTGAGGGATGAACTCCGTTATCAAATACCAATTGATTTTTCTTGTCCAGTTTTTTAAACCGTCCCAGATGATGGCTTTCCTCCCCTTTAAAACCTTTCAATGATTCACTTAGAGTAACCCCTCCATTTTCCTCCTTTGATGACAAGGTTTGGTAATGTGCAGTTTCTCCATTAATCTCCACTTCATTGACACTAGCATTAGAACTGCCACTTTCAGATTTTGCACTGAGAGGTGAGGAAGATTGTGCTTTATACTCACTGTAATCCTCCTCGGCCTCCATTTCGTATTGCTTGAAACCATCTTCCCTTAAGCATCCATATTTTTCTCTATAAGCCTCAACTTCAGCCTCAAAAACTTTGATGTCGTCCTCTCTCTTGGCAAGCAAGTCATTTGTTGCTTGTAGGGCTTCTTCATCATACTCTGCCTGCTCCTCCATCATTCTCTGATACTGCAAGGCCTCCATCTGAACAGCCGCCTTTTCGGCTTGTAACCGGGTGATCATTGCCATTGCATTGTTAGCTGCAACAGCCGAAGCACTTCTTTCTTCATCCAGTTCCATGTATAAAGCCATCAGCGATTTGCGATCCAACCGAACCTGTCTCTTCAAATGATGCACAATGGAATCACTATCAGCTTCATTTGGCAAATTCTCTTCAATAGAGTCTGAGGCAAACACTGTTTTTTCAAGTGGGGATTTCCTTGTAATCCTAGAAACCCCCCACCTAGGACTGTTAGTAGCTGAATCTGTTAGTGAGATTCCAAAGAACCTGTTCCCTCTACCAAAATTAGGGGTCTTAGAGGCATCGTCATTCAAGTCCTCAGCCTCGGTCAATAATGGCACTGTAGCAGCTTTAACATCTTCCCTAACTGGAGAATTACAAAATTCAGAGACTAAATTAATGACCTTTAGGATCTTTTTTCCAGTGGGACATTATGAAAATTTCAAGAGCAAAGCAAGAAAGTGTGACAGATTAGAGATGAAAGACTTTGAGCAATGCAGACAATAAAGAAAAAAGGAGAATTATCAGACGAACTATTCAAAGCAATTGATCATATTTTCAATATCAATAAAAAATTTATAAATGATTGAACTATAACTTGTATATCTGGGGTTATATGTAAAAACGCAAGATTTGGTAAACTAAAAATTCTTTAAGAGTTTGAACTTTGAAGAGTTCTATTATTAGTAAGGGAAACTTCACTTACTTTGAATAGTTCTATTATAAATGATAAGTGAAGTTTGAAGAGTCACCATGTTAGAAAACTTTGCAATGTCATCATTCCGTTAGAATCCTAACGGTAAATAATTAAAAAAAAAAAAATTGACATTTACCCCATGGCTGACCCACTTGGGTGCAAGCTTTTTTTCAAAAAAAAAAAACATTAATTTAATAAGGATAATTTTATAAATTTTACACGAGTAAAATAGACATTTCAACTATTAACCATTTTATTTAGAATAATTATATATGTCATCCTCTATGTCTAACTTGTGTCAACCAAAAGTAATGTAACTTTTAAAATCATCATTGAATTTATTATCGATAATTATTGACTTTTGATTTAATGGTAATTTTAAAAGTCACATCACTTTTGGTTGACACAAGATAGACATGAAGGGTGACTTGTATCATTGCTTTTTTATTTAACCTTAAATCCTAACTGTAGAGACATTAAAAAAAAAAAAAAAAAAAACTGCAGGGGTAAGGTTACAAAGTTTTCAAAAATAATGATATGACATTGTGAATACGATTATAAAAGTGATGAAACATAAGGGTAAGCGAAATTTCTCCTATTAGTTATAAATTCAGGAATAATTCAAGAAAAGAAAAGGACAAATTTAGATCCTAAACTGACATTGAGTATCGGGATTAAGTGCATTCAAGCCATCCTCATCCTCCGGTGACGAGCTGTTGTCCGAAATAAATTTGAGTTCCGTGTATCGGATGTGCGCCAAATCCGAATTGCGAGACTCGTCATTTCTCAATGCCACGAAGGGCGTTCGTGGTGAAGAAGCAGGAGCCACTGAATACGCACCAGCGCCTTTTCCCTTTGAATAGGATGATGATTTCACCTTCAACGGCTCTCCACAGCACGAACAAGAATTTATGCTACTCTTCTCAACCTGCACAATATCATGATCATCAATGGCCTTCTTCCCTGCAGGCAAACTCAGATGTATGTGGCTGTCATCCTCAACAAAGCACTCAAGATCCTTATGCAGAATCCCAACCAGAGCCTTATACGTGTCGCAATCGGATTCTTTCTCTGTCGCAAACGAAAGGAGGCACGCTTCACACATCTTTCTTATGTCCGACAGTTTCTTGTGGTTGTGGCAATATGCCAGCGATGAAACACCCTTCTTGTGAGCTTCGCACACCGAATCATTGTAGTAGAAATCGGGGCTCCTGTGGACGAGTACGTGGTCGATTCTCGTGCAAAGCAAACAGGGGAGTCGAAGTTCAAAGAACCTGGCGAATTCATTGGCGGCAAACGCAAGAAACCCATCGATGAATAGCAGAATTATCAACACCCATTCCAGCACGGCGTAGACCAAGAAATGTGGGAACTTTCCCAGCTCTTGTTCGACAAAACGTCTAAACGACCGCTTAGCCATGTTCTTTTCGATCCAGAAACTATATTGTCGTGATCCAATCAGAGTACGCACAGAGGCTGTTAAGATCGCGACGAAGCGGCAGACTCAGATCATGACCTTGCTGCGACGAAGCGGCAGACCCAGATCATGACCTTTCTTTCTGTGCTTCGATGTCCGAGGAAGGATGTTTCAAAGTTTGGGTGGTGTACTTCATTTGGCCACAAATAGAAAAAAGCGCTTTGAGGAAATTGAGGTTGTCAGACGGACCGTGTAGCTGAAATAACGGTCTATCATGCACTCTCCAACCAACTGGATAACCGTGGAACGACAGCGTTTCCTTGACAAGATTTTTGCGCGGGAAAAGTGGGCTTCATTTGGTGGTTATAGCATTACTAAAAATTTAAAACACGGCTTTCACAAATCATTCCCGCACAAAAATACCACCGATTCTGCCAACTGAATATAGGCTCAAGCAAATATTCTTAACAAAAGACATCTCTACAAGTAATAATAGATAAAGCTAGGCCAGCTATGGTCAATGCTCAATTTTGACTGTCAGAAAAGTGTAGGAGTATTCCACAAATATATCTTGATGTAATGTAGCTCTTTTGAACAAATTTCATTGCCATTAATATAATAGATTAGAATTAATAGTCTCATTCAAATACAAGAGTCGCAGAGTCTCTGATGTCTATTGAAACCATACAAAACTGGCTTCTGCTGTCGCCATATAGCCCATCTCTTGCATGGTTGGGGAAGTTAGCTGAGTAACTGAAAAGGATATCCTAAAAGAATATACTTGGGTATCATAACTAGAACAAGAGCTAGCTTGTAGCGAAAACATTTGCAGACATGTAAGGTGATACACATCCCTGGACCTGAAAATAAGTCAATTGTTTCAATAAAAACACCTACAGCAGTAATCAATATATAAGGATCAGTTTGTCATGAGCAAAAATAAAATGAATAATAAAGAGCGCTTAAGTGCTGTTGGATAAATTGTGAATGAATAAAAGGCAGTATATCACAGCACATTGATCATCCCTATTCCATGCAATGCTTATGAGCATAAGGAGGCATAGATAGCCCATTCTTTGTTTTGGCTTTGAGAGCCAAGTGCAGGTTAGGGCTGTAAGGAAATATGATATGGAATAAGGGGTCATCTAGCCAACCCAACAGCTTGAGATTTAAGGCTTCATCAAGTTGAGTACACACACGCATCCTACTCATACATTTCCTATGGCAATGACGCCGAGCAATTCAGCAAAACATGCCTCCCTACAATTTTTGCCGCAGTGAATTTCCTGCAAAGGAACCAGTATATGGCATTCTGACCTAATTTTCTCATCCTCATATGCATTCCTCACGACATCCTGATAACAGATTTATCAACAATTATATGCAACAGGAAAAGTATACAGCATTTCACTTAAACATGAACAAGCATCTGTTTTCTCTGTAAGACAATATTGCAGAGGGAATAAGGTGAAAGAAAATTAAAAACGATCCAAACTTTTCCCACACTTAAATACATGCAGACAGAAATCAAGCAAGAGACTGTACAGAGATATGCATGTAAGGATCATCAGAAAATACATGTTTTCTTTTCCAAACTACACCCCACGGGAGGATGAACTGTTACCTGTAACAAGCAAGTAGGAATTTGGATAAACCCCTGCAGAAAAATATCAACCTTTTCGAGAGTGCTCTGAGGGACAGGTGTGATCACATATAGCAAACCTTTGAAAGTGTCAACGCCTCTCACTATCCCTGGTTCAAAAAAGAATCAATTTCATGGGGTTGTCAGGGTTATCAAATCCAAGGATAAGATTCACATGGAAATGGAAATATGATAATAGGACATAAAATGGTTTATGAAAACATCTCCAAGAAGGCAAAGAGAGAGAGAGAAATAGAAGTAAAAACTGCTTTCTTGAATAAATACTGAAACATTTATTTTGAAGTACAATCTGCTATCTTGAAAAAGTACTGAAATATTTACTACTATCCCAAAACTTAATAAAGCTTACAACAGAAGTAAAAACCTGCTCCAATTAGAATATCATTTATATTGCATTTTTTTTCCATACTGACTCTTATGATGAAGCAGCATGTAATGCTTTGCAGGAAATTCTTGCAATAGGATACAGCTCTACAAAAGTGATATTGTTAGATGATATCCAACCAACAAAAATATGGTGTTAACCATAAATGATAAGAATATCCTTGATTTTATCATCCAAAGAAGTCTCCCACTGGCAATATCAACTATGAAAATTATTGAGAGAGAGAGGAGAGGATCACAGGAGCTTTTAGCACACTAGCATAGTAAATACACACTCTGGTATGCTAAAACATTAAAATTTCTATCAACATCTGTATATGTGACAATTAGAAATATCTGTTATGACTTTTTATATTTGTAATTCCTAATATGAACTCATTTCATTATGCAAAGAAACAAATTATAGAATGCACTACACTATTACAATTCGACCACAAATAGGCAGCCATCCATTGGAGAAAAGAATTCTAACTCATTTATATACTCAAAATTTACACTCTAGCACTCCAGAAAGGCTAGAGTTACAATGGACACAATTGTGAGTAATTAAAAATACTAACCAGCTATACAAATGAGAGAAAGCAAATAATAACCAATTCAGCAAGGTGACACAACAAAGTAAAAGTGACCTACCAAGACCAACACACAAGGGTAAATTTTCAGAGTCTTCAGAGCTAACCGCCAAGCCAACAATGGTTGCATTCAAACTGAAAAATATCTCAGAACTTGGAACCTAGCATCAGAAATTTGAAATATTTTTAAGAAACTGAAATAATTTAACAAATAAATGAATACATTCATGGATCACAAAAAAGTTAAAAAGCAATGTTTCTGAAAACTTCTAATGAAGCAAACTATTTCTCTGAATTCTGTCTTAATATATCCCAGACAATTCTTCAGTGAAGAGGAAAGGAATATAACAATTAAAATGGTAGTTACACAAGATGCATCGAAATGTAAAATTACTAAAATAGCACTACAGCAGTTCAATCAACATCTTGAACCAACCTGGCAATGGAGATGTTTGATCTTGATACTTGACACTGGAACTTCATAAGGAGAGTGAGAGGCAAGTGCATGTGCAAGTTCTTTGATAGTGGTGATATTCAGGTCACTAGGAAAGCACTGCCTGAAATATGCCATTATACGTAAATCGCGTAAAAGCCGTGCATCCTTTTGCACTAGCACCCTGGAAAACAAAATGGAGATAAGATCGAAGGAAGAAAAGCTGCAACTCCAGAAAAATCCATGTCTTCTAGCAATAAATACGCCACTCATCAAGGCAACATAATAGCCGACCTCAATTACTTTGTTTAGGAGAAGAATCAATGTAAGTTAGTATTAACTAACAAGAATTCCTTACATACAAGACCAAGACAAAACCTAGCATAAATGTAACCTTCAACCAGCCAAACAAACCCTAAATTATTTTTATAACTTAATACGGTAATTTGGCACTTGCACCCGAACTACTGCAATCACCATAACCCACTTCTTTTTATCATGGAAGGTTTTGGTTTATATTGAATTAGGCTCCAGACAACGACATGAAGGTCAGAATACCAAATGATCCTCATGTATGAAGAATGAAAGCCAACATACAGTGAAGCAATTCATATTTGCTAATGAAAAGGATTCATGATTTACAATTTGTACATAATAAATTGCATTCACAATGTAACAGTTTCAATATAAATTTGGACAGCTAAAAACTTACGATCTGTTATAAGAATCCTGACGAGCTGAATTGATTTCAATTAATTTAACCATCCCATCATAATCCTCATCTGACCAGAATGCCCCAGCTGGTAGATTCTTACTCTCCGCAGATATGTTTATTTTAACAACATGGGTGGGAACAATGTATTTCAACATATCGACCAATATGTCATAACCAACACCTGCCATACAAGAGGAATGAAGAGCAAATAGTGTTGTTACTGTAGTAAAGAAGTAATGTAACATTAGAGAAAATATTTTCATATCAGAAATCAAAAGAAGCGATTAAGCATTCAAATAAGCCTACCTTTCACCCAGCCAGGAGTATTTACGACAAGAGGCAATTCAGTCTTAGTAGGGTTTTCATTCTTGTTGGACACACAATAATCCTTTCGATAGTAATCACATAAGGCAAATACAGCATTTGAGTATGCTGTTGGATCCCTTTTTGAAGAGACATCACCGAAGAAGAAGCATCTGAGAGGAAATAAAAATGGTAAGTCAATACATNGTATTTTTAACAATAGAATCTAGACAGACAAGCGACTTAAAAAGAGAGGTGGAAGAAAGCCAATGAGCTCTAGCTCATATCGCGCTTCCTCCCATTGAAAGCACAAGATGGATGTAAAGTTGTGGGTTCAAAACTCACTAGGTGTAGGCATAATTTACCAATCAAAAAAGAAAAAAAGGGAGAGGTGGAAGACGCTGCATAGAAATAGAACAGTTCATCAATATTACTTAATAGTAAATCCTTAGAGACTGATTACATTTTAACATTTCATATGAGATTGCCTTTAACAGACAGAGCTCATGTATTAGGTAACAAATAATGTTTGATACAAATTCATAAAGTGGCAAGATCCCTTCTAAAATTCTGCAAAAAAAAAAAAAAAAGCTTTATACTAATTGTGGGGATCCAAATTCTAATTCATACATTCTTCATACTATTGGAAGCCCATACAGAGTTTCCACATGACTGAAGTTTTTACTAAAACGAAAGGTAAGCTTNATATTTTTAACAATAGAATCTAGACAGACAAGCAGAATGGCCTCTTACAACATAAGGAACGACTTAAAAAGAGAGGTGGAAGAAAGCCAATGAGCTCTAGCTCATATCGCGCTTCCTCCCATTGTAAGCACAAGATGGATGTAAAGTTGTGGGTTCAAAACTCACTAGGTGTAGGCATAATTTACCAATCAAAAAAGGAAAAAAGGGAGAGGTGGAAGACGCTGCATAGAAATAGAACAGTTCATCAATCTTACTTAATAGTAAATCCTTAGAGACTGATTACATTTTAACATTTCAAATGAGATTGCCTTTAACAGACAGAACTCATGCATTAGGTAACAAATAATGTTTGATACAAATTCATAAAGTGGCAAGATCCCTTCTAAAATTCTGTAAAAAAAAAAAAAAAAAAAAGCTTTATACTAAATGTGGGGATCCAAATTCTAATTCATACATTCTTCATACTATTGGAAGCTCATACAGAGTTTCCACATAACTGAAGTTTTTACTAAAATGAAACTGTAAGCTTAGAGTTCCCACATTGAACCAACGTTCCTTAAAATTCCCTCAAACTTCCACAAATAATTCTACATACCATAACAGTTTCAGAAAATCAGGAATGGGCAAATTGATCTTCATGTTGTTCACATTTTTTCCTTGATTTATCACGTAATTAGCTTCTATATAATATCAACAACAAGAAAACACGAAGAATTACAATTCTATAAGTTAACAAAAAAATGTTAATATAACTTATATGACAGATAATAGATAATATTATAATCATAATAATGGTAATTTATAATGCAAGGGTTATGGCCAGGAAGGCCTATTGACAGGACCATGAAAAATTCATCATTACAATGATTAACCTTTCACAGTCTGAGAGACAAGCAGCAGAGTTAACCCTGCTCCTCATCATAGACCAAACTGTCCAGTCAGTCTTATTTTGCGAATAACTCCTATTCAACACACATGTTGAATAACAAATAGTAAACTCTATAACATATCACGTAGTTAAATGATTGATCCACTAGGAACTTCCAGTTTTTTTAATTTAAAATGAAGTTAATAACTAGTGAGACAATGTTCAACAGTTCATACCTCTCCGGTGTCTTCAGACATGGGATCGTCAAATCTATTTCAGCAAAAATGAAAAAGAAATCCGGATAAGTAATTAAGCAAATAACAAAGACCAAGACTCCGGTGAAATTTTAGAAATACAATGAATTGACAAGATTATTAAGAAAGCTAAAACCATAAGTAATTACCTGGAGTTAGTTTGTCCACTAGAGTGAGGGATACAAAACCAGGAGGAGTAAATTCGGGCTGACCAACATCTGTATCCAAATAAGCTACTTTCCTATACCTATAAACAGAAGTAAAATAAAATTTAAAGGAAAAAGGTAAATAAAATAAATTTAAAAAAGAAGAAGAAGCTAGAAGCAAGAAGATGGAAATATCAATCAAAGAAGGCAGGATGAAGCTAGCAAAATTATCCATCAAACACTCCCCCCTCCCCTCACAAATAAAATGAAAAGGCAAGAAAACATATAAATCAATGTTGAATATTATAAAGCCAGTTCCATACTTCAAATGGAAGAAATAGCAACTGGAATATATTTCAAACTCAATGCAAGCTATGGATATGATGAAGGACATACTTTATATAGAGATGAAAGTGAAGTATTGCTTTAATCAATCCAAATAGAAATACTAATGAGGATCATAGTAGCCACAATGTAGTCAAATAAGTGTAAGGAAATCTTACAATGAAATAAGTTGATTGAAAGCAATTAAACAAACTACTAATGAACACAGCAACATAGAAATATCAGAATTATCATGTAGTAAATGGAGAGCATTCCACTCATAAAACTCCATTGTAAATCACAGAACTTAACAGTACCAGATATTTAATCAAATTAACAAAAACACATTACACAATAATAGCACAACTTCAGTTCAGCTTTACATCCATTGACATAATAACATTCCCAGCCGTAGAATCCTAAATTGGAATCACACCCATGAAAAGAAAAAAGAAATTGTCTAGTTACTGAGGAGTAAGAAAATATAAGTTCACTTAAATAGAAACCATACATTTTCAAAGAAACCCATTTAACAATTAACGCTGAAAAAGAAAATAAAAGCAACAATTACTTCAAAAACTAACACAAAAGGAGAGAGAGAGAGAGAGAGAGAGACTGAGTATCGACCTCTTGAGAAGGACATTGAGGAGGTAACGGGAGAAGGTGGTTTTGCCAGAGTTTTTGGCGCCGCAGATAAGAGCAATGGGAGGCGGCGAAGTGACCGAGTCGTATGCTATGGAGTCTGCGGCGTCGGACCATTCCTCGGGTATGTAGATGCTCGGCGATGGGCTTTCTGGTTCTAAAAGCGAAGCCATAGCTTAACTCACTTCTCTGTTTCTCTTTCCCTCTGGTCCGCTTTGTTAGCTCTCTCTCTCGTGTGTATAGCCGAGCCGCTGCGCGAGGTTGTGCCTGTTGTTTTTGTTGTGATGGTTCGGGCGTGGAATGAAAAGGGACACGTTGATTTTGTGAACGGGTTATGGCTATGTTTGTTCTCACATTTTTTTTCTCCCAAAATCAATTCTATTTTTAATATCCAATCCATCACTTTTTAACAAATTTTTTAATTTTTTACATCACATTACTTCCTTTTTATTATTATTTAAACAAAAAATTTATTAAAAAATAAACTTTTTTTACTTTTCCATACAAAAAATTCACAACATTCTTTTAACTTTATATTACATTAATCACTTCTTATTACTATTTTAAAACAAAACATCCCTAAACACTTAACGAACACACCCTATGTCTAGGTTGCAACCCAACTTTTAGATTGGTCAGGTACGACCGTGCGAGTTTTGTTGGCATGCGGCAATCTACTATTAAAATTAAAAATCGGGATAACTTCACTTACCCTTAAAAATGTCATCACTTTTGCAATGTTCCTTCAAAAATCAAAGTTTATCAATTTAGTGTATTCAAATTTAAATTCTTTGCAATGTCCCCCCTCTTAGCCAATTATGTCCAAACGGTCAAATTAATGAAATGACATTTATGATCCTAATTTTTTTAAAAAGTACAAATTTACTATTAATTTTAAATTAAAAATTATTTTAAAAAATAATAATCCATATAGGTTTGGGTCACAATGTAACCCAAACGTGGGTCACCTTGTGAACCACGACCATGGGTCATCAGCAAACCCACTAGTGACCCACGACGGGGTCTAGACGTGACTCACGCTAGGTCACTAGACCCACGGCGTGGTCACCACCAAACCCAGCCGTGGGTCATAGGTGACTCACGTTATCTCTTAAAAATATATACACACACATATATAAAAGATGAGTATTGTTACACTTCATACTAAAGTTATATGTTTTAAATAACTTTTCATATCAGTCATTAAAAAAAAAAATACCCATACCACTTCAAACTAACACTCAAGAATATATATATATATATATATGATGCCGGTAGTCATCAGCTGTTTTTCGTCGTCGCTCATTTTTTGTACGAGGCAAACGTAAAAAAATATTTCAAGTAAAATCATTTTTTTTCTAATGGAAAATATTTTACGTTGAGATATATCGAAAGTAATTTAAACAAATTATGAGTTGCAATGTGTTTTATAACATTACAATTATCACATGATTTTTATGTTTGTATGTAGTATTGTGATGTATCAATTATTTGCCAAGTAGGGCTTGGACGAGAGACCGTGTAGGCCCAAATATTTAGGCTTACTGCATATGCAGATAATAGTTTTTGCTAATCACATTTGTATCTTTATATGCGAATATGAAATATTTGTAAATAGTGAATGCAAATAATTAATATGCACCTAAATTTACACTCCTACTTAAAGTTTTTTTTCTTTTTTTTTTTGTAAATGCATCATCGTATGTATTAAAGAAAAACATTACAGAAACATAAGGTTAGAACCTTACAAGAAAAATAAAGTGGAAGAACAAACAAGGTGTTCTTACTACTAAACAGAAAGATATAACCTAAAGTTACAGAAATAAAAAACAAGCTTAACTGAAAAACTCAAACCAGACAGACCACTAGCACCTCACAGTAGGGAAAAAAACCCCAGAAAAGTGAAAGTAACCTGCGAATGCAGCTTTTGAAGGCTGTGGTGCAATCTGATGGATAACACCATCGGGAGTTCGAAAATTCCTAAAACCTTAGATTTAATCAAGCTTAATCAAGCTTCCTAAGAAACCAAACAGACTAAGAAGTTTTGATCTCGTCCAGCTTCCAAGGAAACTGAACAAAATAAAAAAGAAAAAAAGGGAAAAGAGGTTTTTAATCCAGACTGTGAGTCTGAGGCCCAACCGGTTCATGTTCAATTTAAAGCAACACAACAACAAAAACCAAAACAAGTTACAAGGAAAATTAAAAAAATAGTAAAACAACAACAACAACAGAGGATTGGGCGGAAGAAGGCTGCCGACAGTAGGGGCCTGAATGCCGAGAATCACCCCAGGAGGCTAGTGGCGATGGCACATCACGTGCGGTGGAGGACAGGCCACGCGTCGGCTCGTGATGAGCACGCACCCGCGAGTGAGATCTATTAGCAGGTGCATGTGGACCACGCTCCGATGCGTGCTCGTCTAATAAAGGAGTTTTTGGTGGCGGCATGAAGCGGAAGATCCCAGGAACTCGGTGGAAAACCACGTGTGGTGATGGAACTTTCTAAAGTAAATAGATCTAGCTTTGAAAAAACTATATCCAAAAAACTTCAAAAAGGGTGTAGGAGATGGAAACCAGCCATTTTGTGGTGATGGAGTGGACGACGAAGCCGCTATGTTGGAGTAGAGCCTCCGAAGAGGCTGGAAAAGCAAGGGGAAGGAGGAAGAATCCTCCTCCCCGAGCGGCAAAAGTCTCTAAAGAGACAGTGACAACTTCCGAAGAGGCTGAAAAAATAGGGGGAAGGAGGAAGAATCCTCCTCCTCCCTAGGCAACGAAAAACGCTTGGTTCTCTTTCAAGAGAGAGAACAGAGTGTTTTTCTAACTACAAATGTAACCAATATACATTATTATCTTGTTTTGATTTACTTTCCCCTTACTTAGAGTTGATAGCCAAACGCCACGCCCAACTTGTGTATTGCTCAATCGTGAGATGAAACCTAAAAAAGCCCATTAAGAAGAAATTACTCTCTCATGAACATAAAAAATCATCACCCCATAGGGAAAAGTAAACATTCACTATTCCATTCTTTCAACTTCTTCAGCTTTCCTCGAATTTCAAGGCCCTTCTTACAACAATTATTGACTCAAGTATTAGAGGTAGGGCTGTAATCGAACCGAGCCGAGCCGAATTTTACAATTTCAAGACTGGCTCGTTTATGAAGATATATATTTAAGCCGAGCTATGAAATGTGTATTCAAAACTGGCTTGTTAGAAGCTCAGGCGAGCTCGGGCTTAAACTCGAGCCCATTAATAATACTATTCGAGCCGAGCCGAGTACTCGATCGAGCTTGAGCTAGGCTATTAAATTTTTTAATATGTGATCCGAGCAAAGTTCAAGTCCGAATTTGTGAACAACCTCTATATATTTATTTAAANCGAATTTTACAATTTCAAGACTGGCTCGTTTATGAAGATATATATTTAAGCCGAGCTATGAAATGTGTATTCAAAACTGGCTTGTTAGAAGCTCAGGCGAGCTCGGGCTTAAACTCGAGCCCATTAATAATACTATTCGAGCCGAGCCGAGTACTCGATCGAGCTTGAGCTAGGCTATTAAATTTTTTAATATGTGATCCGAGCAAAGTTCAAGTCCGAATTTGTGAACAACCTCTATATATTTATTTAAAATATAAATATATAATATGTAACTATATAAAATTATATATAACTATATAGTATAAACTATTGTATAAGTATAATGTGAGCAAATAGTAAGTATAATATACTATATAAAACTAATTAACTATATTATAAGTATAGTATATAACTATTGTTAACCATGTAAGATGTGTCATATATATAGTTATATAGTTGTATATTAATTATTCAATATAGTTATATTGTTATATACTAACTATATATTAATAACTTAATATGTTAGTTTACGAATTAATTAATTAGTATGTTAATAATAGATATGCACACACACTTTGATATATACATTCATAGTAATACTACTATATATCAAAGTATTATAATTAATATAAAATACTATATTTACTTAATTAGTATAGTTAATTACTTAGAAACTAACTATATATATAATCAAAATGACCTATATACTATAGATAACTATTTAACTATACTTACATAGTTAGTTAGTTAGTTTCTTAGTAATATTAAGTTAATTAGTATATATTAACCTACTGAGCTCGCGGTCTCTAAACGATTCGGGCGAGCCGGTTCAATCAAGCCTTAAACGAGCTAGACTCGCGAACCCCTATCGGGTTTTGTAGAATGAGTTGAATATGTATCACTAACTAATCGAGCGGGTTTGTATAGTAATAAGCGGGTTTGTACAGTACCGATTTTGAGTTCGAGTCGAGTTTAACCGGACGGACTGTCAGACAGACCGACTCATTTACGGCCCTAATTAAAGGTATCTCACATAGACACACATGACAAGCCTCAAAGCTAGTCCCTTCTTGTTTTGCATATACTCTGTTCCAGATTAGGTTCGGCCGTGCAGATCTTATAACTATTATATTGCAACTTCAATCCTCACTTAACCAAGTCAACAACAATAATCATAATTATTCATTTCAAATTGAAGTTAACTCAATCATAATAGATTCATTACCCTTGGACAGGAATGCTTCTCATATTTACAGCCGCACAGGTTCACGACAATACCACCAACAGTAAAAACAATTGATTACCGAAAAAACTCCCATGAATTTCAAGTCTTTGAAAATATTACACACATAGAACTTAATTTTTATGTAATTCACATACATTCATTAATATAATAAGATTTTTGTTCAACTATCATGAGAAATGTTAAAAAGTATGATTTAAAATCCTAAACGTAACTAAATTAAACACCAATATAATAAGACAATGGATTCGCCATCTAGTAAAATAATTATTAATTACCTTTTAATTTATTCAAAAAAAATTAATTACTTTCCCCCCCTTCCCCCCAAAAAAGTCATTGACATGCGATAGAATTCATCATTCTTCTGAGAATATTAATAAAACGAGTCATAATGAGATTAATAAATGGTTTTTTTTGGGAATTAATAAATGGTATTGTTATGGTGTCCCAATCTCATCAAATTCACTTCACCCGAATCGAAATTATATACAATTCGTAACTTTTCCTGTCAGGTTAATTAGTCAACCTATCTTAGCCAACATGTCTAATTAATGCCACGTGTCCATACCCTCATCTCGAACCCGTACACAGTAACTTTCCCAGAACTGGCATTGACCAGGGGTCAAACACGCGCAGATCGGACGGCTAAACCCTCATTTCCTTCAAACCATCACTGATCATCAAGCAGTCTCGCCGACCCCTTTCTCACCCGGGCGCCAAAAACCCCTTTATCCAAAAAAAAAGAAAATCAAAAACCCAAAGAGGAAAAAGAAAGAGATATATATTACACAAATCCTAGAAGACCAATCTACGATTCCCAAGCTTCGGGTTGATGAGCCAAGCATGGAGCTCCAGAACACAGTGAAAGATGCCCTAAACGCACTGTACCATCACCCCGACGATGCGGTTCGAATGCAAGCCGATCGCTGGCTCCAAGATTTTCAGCGCACCCTCGACGCCTGGCAGGTACTCCACAATTCACTATCTGCTTATCAGATTCAGCAATTTCGGCTGGTATTGGACGCTTGTGGATTCGGTTTGTGCGGACAACTCTGTGTTTGATTAATCTGTGTGAGATTCGTGAGGTTTTCGTGATGAATTTTGGTGCTGTTTTACTGTTTCACTGATCAAGTTGGATTCGAGAAGTTCACAGGCGTATTTTGAATTTGTTTTTGAAAATCGATTCGTGTGCGTTTCGAATGCGTCTCATTTAGGGTTCATTTTTGAAATCTGAGTAGCGGTTCACTGCATTTTTTTCTTTGGATTTACATACTGCGTGTGTGTGTGGTTTGTTTTTGTTGTATGCTAGGCAAGGAAACCAACGTATCCTCTGTTTGGTTACTGAGAAAATGTGGAGAAATGGACAAGTTTGAATTGTAGAATTTATATTGAGAACTGCACGAAGTTCATGTTGTGCACAGGAATTCAGTCATATTATGCTTGGTTGCTGAGGAAAAAAAGGGGGAAGGATAGTATACTAAAGTGTTTGAAACTAAAAATATATCTCAATCGTCTGAGACTAAAATGGGTGAAAGAAATAGACAGTATAATTTAAAATTTCGATTTTGAACTTGTGCACCAACTAGAGAATGTAGTTGTTATTCGTCTACTGTAAGATTGCAGAAGTGGTTGTTATTGACTTTACGTTACAGTCCTGTATGTTCTGTACTTGTACACTAGGTGTTACTTAATTGTTTGGGGAAGAAGAATTATAATTCTTAATTAACTATAAAATGTGTCGAAGAAATATGTTCTGTTCCATATTTTTTAAATATTAAATCAGAATTGATATGTGTTTGTTTACGTACTTTGGTGTAGGACTGCAAAAGAGCCAAGCTTTGCCTGCTTCGACTTGGGCTTGAGATTGAGGGCTCAGGCTCACTATCAAAGCCTGGTATGCTGGGCTCGGGCTAGGCTTGGCTTGATTTTCGGTGCTAATTAAATGTAGTTTTACTGTTGACTGAAGATAAAAGGTTTACAACTTAGACGGCATCATATCAATATGAGTTATTTCAAGCAAATACCCAGTAAAACAATTGAAAGCTGAAATTCATGCTTCTGTTCAACTCATTATATATGTTAAACATGCTGAAATCATTAATTATTATGAAAATGCTTTTGACTTAATTTATTTATAGCAGTTAACCTTCTCCCTCTCTCTCTCTCTCTAGCAAGCTTCCTAATTTTTTTTGATAAATAATCGAAAAATATCAATAAAAGTGTAAGGTATTCCTAAGTACATAAGAAGTGTACATGAGAAAACACCTAACTAGAAAGAGAAAAGAGAACAAGAAAATTATGATAACTAATTACCAAAGGAGAAATAAAAGCTGCTGTCCAAAGATATAAAGTATAGAAAATTAATGACTTTAGCTCTTCCAAATTCTTTTTACGGTCCTCAAAACTTCTATCATTCATTTTTCTCCATTTTTTTTTTTGATAAATAATTATTCATTTCCCTCCATAGACACTACAAGAGGCATGGATGCACTATCTTCTATACAGTAGCGCTTCGAGCGCTCTCGGCAATCGACCAACACGCATATAAGTCGACTACTCGTCTAGGCATAACTCAAGACAACCCAAATCGACTGAAGAAAACATCCTATAAGACACCAACAACCTCACAATGAAAAAGAAGATGGTCTATAAACTATCTATTCCTTTTATACATACAACACCTATTAACCACGTTGACATACCGTTTCCTTATATTATCCATGGCAAGGATCTTTTTTAGGGCAGCTGACTAAGCAAAACAAGCTGCCCTCAAAGGAGACTTAGTCCGCCAAACATTCTTCCAAGGTAAAAGTAAGCTCTCATTGCAAGCCAATACACTATAGAAGGATCTAACAACGAATACACCTATTTTGAGGGGACCTACCAAAGCTTGGCTTCACCTTCCCGTCTCGATCTAATTGAATACAACACTCTTAAGAAAAAAGCAGAGACATCCAACTCTTCATCATGAGCCGCTCTAGCACAGCGTACATTCTACTGAGTGGAGCCCCTCGAAAACTCCAAGTGAGCCGCAACAGAAGCGTCCTTCGTACACAATATGCCAAATAAATCTGGAAATGCATCCTTTAGGGTCATATCCCCACACCACAGATCATGCCAGAAATTGACTTTGGGGTTATCTCCCACCTCAAATTTGGTATGGCTAGAGAACTTCTTCCAACCTCTCCTAATATTCTTTCATAAACCTTAGAGCCATCTTCCTGCTTTTTGATAGCACTACTTCCTTCTCTTGAATGAGATGTAAGGCTTTTTTAAATATGCATAGGATGAAGTTAAATGGTCAGCTAGCAGTTTTTGATACCCCCCCTTAAAAACAAAAAGAAAAAACTTTAAAAAATCTTTGGTTTTCCTCCACCTTTCTGTAACTTGTCTTGGAGATTTCATGTTTTTTATTGGGTACTCTTCATACTCAAACTTCAGGCTGTGCAGTTCTTTATTGGTGCTCTGTGTGATGGTTCCCTTTGTGTGGGATGCAATTACATGCTGTTCCACTCTAATTACACTTTACCATATTGGGTATGTTTGGCAAAGGGTTGGGGGGTTTTTGAGTTTTCATGTGATATGAAGTAGAAAGAATGTAGTAAATTTTTTTGTATTGAAAAGTGAAAAAGTTTTGTTTTAAGTGAGTTTTTTATTTGAATAGTAATAAAAAGTGTTTGATGTGATATAAAAAGTGAAAAAAGTTGTTAAAAAGTGATAGATAAAATATAAAAAGTTGAAATGTTTTGATGTGATTTTTTTGGGAGTTTTAAAAACCAAAATCATAACCCTTTGTCAAATGGGTCCATTGTTCCTTTATTGTTATGTGACTTTTCTGCCAATTAAGCCATATATGTCATAATATGTTCTGTTTTAGACAAACTAACGTTTGTTTTTGTATTTAGGTTGCTGATAATTTGCTTCATGATGCCACTAGCAATCTAGAAACCTTAATCTTTTGTTCTCAAACCCTTAGAAGCAAGGTAAACTTAAACACTTGTGAATCTTTCCATTGCTTCATACTATGGATATGTGAAATGTAAACAACGAAAACCTTGTTTAGCATGTGATGGTTTCTTCTTTTTGAGTAGTCTTGCGCTTTGTGTTTGATCTAGGTACAACGAGATTTCGAAGAACTACCTTCTGAAGCTTTTCGCCCATTACGGGATTCCTTAAATGTGAGTGAGTATCTGTTTTCTATCTGGTATTGCCTTCTGTTCTTGGCTTTATTTAGATTTAGTCTATGAAGAAATGGTCTTATGTCCTATCTGTATTCAAGCAAGCATTGATATGCATGTAGACATATTGCTTAAGAATTTCTTATCACATCAATGAGATATGATTGCATGGATGTTTTAAATGCAGACTTTACTGAAAAAATTTCACAAAGGGCCTCCTAAAGTTAGAACTCAGGTATTAATTGAATTTCCTTTCTCATGCACATTCATCCTGTAATGTTGGTATTATCCTCAATTGGCTTGCTCTGTAGATTAGCATTGCAGTGGCTGCCCTGGCTGTATATGTTCCTGCAGAAGACTGGGGAGATGGTGGTATTGTGAATTGGCTTAGAGATGAGATGAAATCTCATCCAGAATATATTCCAGGATTCTTGGAGCTACTTACAGTTTTGCCCGAGGTACATATAAAATCATGCATGTTCAGAATTTATATTTGTGATCTATTCAGAATTTTTTAGGAAGAAGAAAGATGGAAATGTTATCTACCTAAGAATTAAATGATGAGAATGCTGTCCATGGATGGATGTTATTGTGTAGAGTGTGCTTCATTAGAAAATGGACAAAATTACTATTAATGTCATGATGTTATTGTTTGTAGAATTGTTCACATCACTATATGGATGCAGCATGAATTTGTGCAGTGTTTAACAGATAAGCTTGTCTTTAAACTTACTTTTTCCAAGAGTGTGAAGCACTGCAAGTGTAAACAAACGTGACAACCATTTACGTGTTGGAGAGACCTTTTCCTAAAAGCAAATTATTTTAAGCAAAAGTTGTTTGTCTATGATTTGATAGGTCACCTTTGAACGAAATCTTGAAAACTGTAAAACAACGAAGATATCTGAGAAGCAGGCTTATATTTAAGTTGGCTGTAAATAAGTGGTCATATCTTTATCACTTGATTAAAAGGTGGTATTGATGGATTTTATGCATCCATACTGGTTCAGATATGCCCATTAAAAAAGAAAAATTATGGTTTAAATTCGGGTTTCTTTGATGCTGATTACTCTTGAGAAGAGTATGGTATGGATGTTTGCATCTATCTTTGCAAAAGAACATTGTAAGCCCCTTTCTAACACTGTTGTAGTCTTTTGCTGTACAATGCTCTGGTTTATGCTTCCATCCTGGTTTATATTTACCCATTAAAAAAAAGAAGAAAAACTATGGTTTAATTTGGGTTTCTGTGATGCTGAGTACTCTTGTTAGTAGATTGTGTGGATATTTGCCTCTGTCTTCGTGAAAGGACATCGTTGCTCTTTTCTAACACTGTTTTAGTCTTTTGATGTACAATGCTCTGTCATATTTAATTCTCTCAAATTTGGATTCTTATCTAAAAGAAAAATACAGGAAAGGCTTTATTTTGCAGCCTTTTGTTGTCTTTTTAAATGGTGATTAGTGTCTTATAGAAAGCATGTGAATGTTTCATTTACTAGTATTTATTGAAAAACTAATAATACAAACACGCCTTTCTTTTTCTTTTTGGGTACATAGTCATAATATACACCTTAGTAGAAAGGTAGTAACTTTGCTGCATTTATGGATTCTCTACCTGTTCTGTTCTTGCAATCAGGAAGTATATAACTACAAGATAGCAGCTCGTCCGGAAAGGCGCCGCCAATTTGAAAAAGAGCTCACTTCTCAAATGGAGGTTGCTTTAAGTATCTTGACAGCTTGTTTGAGTATTAATGAACTCAAGGAGCAGGTGGGAGCTTTTTCCTTGTCAGAAACTTTTTAATTATTTAGTCTATGTTGATATTTGGGACATAATAGATGCCGGATTTTGATTTTTACTAAGTGGTTTTGGATTATTTCAACTTAATTGATTGTCAGGTTCTTGAGGCATTTGCATCTTGGCTTCGGCTGAAGCATGGGTATGCATTTCCACTTCTTTGAATCTTATACATATTTATATTTAAGAGCTAGTTACAAACATTTTGTTTCCTATACAGAGAGGGGAGTACTTTTTGCAAGTTATGTAGTCTGGTAAATATTGATCGGTGGCTCGTTCCCTTCAAATCTAAAGGCTGAATTATTTTGTTATTCTTTCATCATAACTGGTGCATGGGTGGATACAATTACGTGAAGATTATCCCAAGAGTTGTGGTTTGCAATTACTGGAGCTCTGGGGTGGTTTTACAAATTCATATCCTCCACCTGGGAAAGCATAGCTAAATTGACTTTATTTTCAGGAAAGTGTAGTGTCCAATAGACTGAGTCTATTTAATGGTGTGGTAGACAAGAGAAAAGTTTCTTTCATGTCATACAAGTGCTTGCTGTCAAACAACTTCAGACCGCTACTCCATTGTAGTTGATTTTGTATTTTTTGACATGGGGCCCAATTCCCTTGAAGTTGATTGGAAGTTTCCTTATCCTTTGGGTCTTCTGAAATTGGCTATGTAAGAGGGCTTAATCATTACTCTACAAAGAGATGTGGATCACCTTCTCTCCATTGCGGCATAGCGTAAACCGTTTGGAGTGCGTTTTTTAGTCGTTTTGAGCTGTCTTGGGTGATGCCTAGACGAGTTGTGGATTTGTTAGGCTGCGGGTGGTCCTCGGGCAGGCCTAGGAGTGCTGCTGTGTGGAAAATGGTTCCTATGTGCCTCTTCTGGTGTTTGTGAAAAGAAATGAATGATAGAAACTTTGAGGATAGGGAGAAGTCATTGGAGGGTATTTTATCTTTTTTCTATGAGACTCTGTTTCTATAGACAGTGGCGTTTGTTTCTTTGCTGTCTCTTAATTTCAGTGATTTTCTTGTTTATTTTGCCTCCTAGTTAGGGGTTCCTTTTGTATACTTCTTGTGTACTTAGGGGCGCGTTACGCTTTTATAAAATTAACTTTTACTTATCAAAAAAAAAAAAAAGAGAGATGTGGTGGGTTGGAGAGTTGGACTGTGGATTATTTATTATGTGATAGGATAAAGCATAGAGTTTCAGATTTTGCAGCTTTTACTGATTGGAAATTGGATAGGAATTGAGAAGCTGGGGCCTTGTCTTCAATTTAATTTTTTAATTTCTTGTTAGAGAATGTAAGGGAATTGTGTACCTGGGTGCCTTATGCTTTTAATGATATCTCAATTAGAAGGGAATTGTGAGCGCCAAGGGTAGACTTGAGGAGACAGCTAAAGGAAATGGGTTGAAGGCGAGCATGGAAAGATAAAACATAAAAATTTCTTTTAGGCGTCTTGAAATTGTTGGGCCAAAGGCTTTGTTGAGTTGAGTCCTATAGATACATGTGTTATGTATATTTATGCATGTATGTTGCACACTTGCATTTGTGTATCATGATATTGTGCATCATTTTATCTTACTAGACTAAGTATGCCTCCACTTAGCCAATAGAGATGTCCTTGGTGTGCCATTCATATGCAGCTTGTGAATTTTCCTGAGCATGTAGATGACATGTCAAGTAATCTTGTGTTGGTTTCAGGATCCCTGGGTCTGTGCTTGCTTCTCACCCCTTATTGCACACAGCTCTTTCAAGCTTGAATGCTGAGTTTATTTCGGAGGCATCTGTAAATGGTATTATAGTTGGGAAACCCAACATTTCCATGAACTGTATTTGAAAAGTTCCTTTATTGTTTTGTATTTAAAACTTAGGATAGTTTATCTCTTTATAATCGAGTAGATTGTTGTTTTCATTATGCCCTTTCTTTTTTGCAGTCATCTCTGAATTAATACATTACTCAGCAGCAGGAAGCTCTGGTGGTGCTGTTGTACAGATGCCTTTGATTCAAGTAATTGTACCTCAAGTTATGAGTCTAAAGGCACATCTTAAAGATTCTTCAAAGGTATTGCATTTATGGGGTTGTAAATGTTTTCTTTTTCTTGGCCTGCATAATAGGCTCCTAATAGCATGTATTGTAAGAACAGTGTTATTGAGTCAATAGCATCAAGTAAATAGGTTCCCATTAAAGTGGTGGTTTTTGTTTTTTAATTAATCGAACTTTTATTAACTGCGAAAGGGCACAATCTAAGCACACATGAAGTATACTGTTAAATCACCACTTATCCCAAAAGCTTAAGCTTATAAAAAGTGATAAATTTAGTCATTAATTAATACTTAAACACTCCCCTCATGTGTGGAGTAAATGAGACTCAACACGTGAAATATTTAATTGAAATGGGAAGTGAATGATAGAGACATGATTCGAACTTAGAACCTCTACTTTGATACCATGCTAAATTACCACTTATCCTAAAAGTTCAAGTAAACTTAATAATTTAAACTATATTCTAACACCAATCCATGTTAAATCACTACATGTTCCAAAAGCTTAAGTTAATAGGAAATGATAAATTTAAGCATTGAATCAATACTTTAACACAAGAGAACCACTAAATCAAAAAAAGAAAAAAGATCAAGAAAATCATAATAGCTAGTAATATGAAGACAATCATATGCAACTATCCATTGGTGTAGGGTTTTGAAGAAGAAGACCTTTAGATCCACCACCGTTTTCTCTCAATCCTCAACGCTACAATTATTTCTTTCTCTCTAGATATACCACATTAAGCAAGACATGACATTTTGAGAAGAACCACTTTGCCCTCTCCAACATGTAAAGAGATCCACTCCTCTTTGCGGCATGACCCACTTTAATCCATAAAGGTCAAAAATAGGACTCCATAAGGCATAAGCAATCTCGCAGTGGAGGAGAAGGTGACTTACAGATTCTCTACTCTTCTTGCGCATCCAACACTAATCTACCACTATTACTTGTCATTTCCTTAAGTTGTCTATAGTGAAAATCTTCCCTAAAGTGGCCGACCAAGCAAAGAATACGACTCTCGGGAGAACCTTATTTCACCAAATACTCCAGGGGAAATGGTCACTGTCATGGGTGGTAAAGGACGTATCAGGCATCAAACAACCCTTTCTTGGAAGGCCTCCAACACAACTTGTTTTCACCACCCCTACCCCCACCCCATCTTAGTTTGATGGAGAACAAAGATCAAAGAACGTGTTAAAGAAATCCACCTCCAAGTTTTACACTGCCCTAATAAAACTGACTTTCCACTTATGGGAGTCGCTAGCAAGCTGTCAATGATTTGCCACATAAGCATCTTTGAAGCGAGCCATACTTAAGCATCTTTGACAAACCTTATATACACCTTAAGTCTCTTTCTCCTCCCCCTGGGTCAGCGTGTGGGCGTGTCCTGACATGTGTTAGTTTGTATGTTGATTTCTCAGCGTCGTTGCAAGCATAGCTTCCTTCTGGGTTTTTGCAATGGGTATTCGAGTAGATTTTACGTGGAAGCCAAGTCTTTCGAGCTCATTTGTGAGGAGGGGGTATAAGTTGCTCGAGTTTATGAAAGTAGGGGTCTTGTGCGTCATATTTCTCTAGGTTGTGTTTGTGTGAAATGATTGCTTGAGACCATAGAAGCTCTTCTTCTAGCAGAGGGCCCAAAGGAATTCTATAGGTCATCCAGGGTGGGTGTAAAGCTTACATTGCCCAGTGCTGCTCGAATTTTCATGGACAATTTTTAGCTGTTGCGAAATATGGTGTTGTTGGCCAGAGAGGTTTTGTGGTTGTATTGGAAGGTAAAGGGGATAGATGTTAGTTGGGGCTTGCTCTTGAGTTGCGGAAGATTCTAGAAGTTTTCCAGCTATCCTACATTGTTGTTCATAAAACCACTCGTTCTGGGGTGTCTCTAGGTGGGGAACCCCAATATAGCATGTTTGTGCGCCCCTTGGCATCGCATCTGCGTCCTCCTGCCAAGGCTACTCTTAATTGGTCATGCAGACGTGTTGGTTGGGCAAGGGTTGGGACTGGTTAATACGTCATCTTGCAGCGATGGTTTCACTACGCTCGAAGATACCCTAGCACAGAATGACAATGGTCGTGTAATCCCTAGGAAAAGGTACGGATCCTGGATCTTCCTTCGGCTTAAAATGTGGTGCAGACTTTTTCGTGTGATTTGAGGAGAGATGTGGACCTCAAATGCACACTTCGTGATTTATGATGCCAATTGGATCGATTGAGAGGGGATGTGGACTGCCTTATTGTGAGATGGCATGGACCTAGACTCAGTCTGGGAGCTAGTTGGGTTGATTCGTAAAGAGCATATTGGCTCGTTGAGCAAAGTTAGCCCAGAGCGGGCCACAACTGTTGTATTGAAGCCCAGTGAATCAGGGAGGGTTGTTCCCACTCACAAGCATTCAATTGGGGCTAAAGGCCCAAAGCAGTTAGGCCGAGTTGATGGTGCGTTTAATAGGGACAAAGACCCAATTGCCTCTCGGGTGAGATGTTGGCCCGAATTTAAACCCACTCTCCAGTGGGTTAAGAAACTATGAGCTGGGTTGAAGGCTTCTTTAGGTAAGGATTTTTGTATGGGTATGGGTCCGGCAGGTGCAAGCTTGAGTGCCGCCTAGCGTGATGGATCTTCGCTTGTCCCCCCGCCTAGCCCCATTGTCCGTGTGGAAGTTGATCGGAAGGGAAGAAAGAGCGTCGTGGGGGCTGTAATCGCGGAGATCCTCTCGCTGGCAGTTCTCCGTCCATGGTGTCGTCACCGAACACCCATAAGCAACTTTTCTCTCAACCTTCATACTCAGATTTTGCCAATGAGGAGGATGCAATGTCTGTTTTCGGTTTTGGGCTTCCTGAGGTTGGTGGTTTTGGCATCACTCTCAACTCTGGAGGGTTTAGTTGCTGCGTTTGGCTGGTTGGATGTAGCGTTGGCAGTGACGGGGTTTCTGAGCTTGTGGGTGGTGATGGTATGGTGGCAGAAATGAAAGTTGGGGTACTGGAAAAGCCTGCTGCTCCTAGACTGGGCCCTTTAGCAGGTGAAATGGTTTTTGAGATGGGTGATATTGGTGTTGATCCCAGTTCTGGAGGGTTGTCATGCTGCGACCGGCAGGTTGGATGTAGCGTAGGCTATGTCGCTGACTCTGAGCTTTGGGTAGTGGTTGGATGATGGCAGAAACAAAGGTTCTGTTATTAGAGCAGCATGCTGCTCCTAGTCCGGGACTCGTAACTATTGAGGCAGCTTCTGAGGATTCAGATTGGGCTATTGTCATCAAAAGGGGGAAGCGGGTTCCTCTGCCAGGTTTCTCTCCTCTTGGAGTCCTTAGTTGTGGCAGGTTTTGAGGCGGTTTGTAAAGAAGGGCTGAGTATCCTTGAAATCATGTCCCCGCTTTGCCGGGATGTGGATTTTTTATGGGCAGAGCCAATCTTTTGTAAGCCGTTGAGTTATTTTCGCCCTGTTGTTAATGAGATACCAGATTGTTCAGGATCAACGACCTCAGATTTGGTTTTGCAGTTTCTGCCTTAATGTGGGGCTGTCATGTGAGGGTTTTGAAGAGCAACTTATGGCCTTACTTACAACTATTGAACCAACTCGTTCAAGAGGGTTTGGAATCTANGAATGGAAAATGGGAAATTGAAATAAAGTTTTGGTCCTAGTATCACCCAACCCAATCTCACTTAGCTCAAACCATGACGTGGGGCTATGCTATACAACACAATTTAACCAAACGGAATTGACTTTTAAATTTTTTCAATTTAGTTAGGTTTCTTGGACAAAAGACTAAGAAGCTTCATTTTACCTGCATTTGGAACAAAATCTACTCATGAAAACCCCTACATATGTAAGAAAGAGCATGGAAACCATTGGTCATCTATTAGTACGTAGAGAAGTAGTCAGAGGCTTGTGGGAATCGATCTTCTGTCTATTCGAAGTTGAGTGGGTCATGTCCCTATGGGTCGTGGAGCTATTGGCCTTGTTGGAGAGGAAAATTTGGAAGACCCTGCAAAATAGAAGTTTGGAAGATGATTCATTTGTGATGTGGTGTATTTGGAGAGAACACAATGCTCAAAGCTTCGAAAATTGTTGAGGGGATGGTGGCAAAATTAAAAGCCATTATGTTCAAATCTCTTTATGTTTGGATGTCTACTTACAACTATTCTCGTTTCGGGACTTGGCTGACATTATGGGTTGCGGGGTTTCCTCTTTGCCTTTGCAATATCTCGGGTTGCCATTGGGTGCCAGCTTTAAGGCCAAGCTTATCTGGAATGGGGTCGTTGAGAAGATTGAGCGGCGGCTGGCTAGTTGGAAGCGGATGTACCTGTCAAAGGGGGGCAGAATTACCCTTATAAAAAGTACTCTCTCCAATTTACCTACATACTTATTGTCCTTGTTCCTTATACCTGCCAGTGTGGCCAATCGTATTGAGAAGCTCTACCGTGATTTTCTATGGGGCGGTTTAGGGGATGAATTCAAATTCCACCTGGTTAATTGGTCTAAGGTTTGCTCCCCTATTTCTGAGGGAGGTTTGAGGATTCGAAACTTAAGGACTTTCAATAAGGCCCTTTTAGGGAAATGGCTGTGGCGTTATGCTCATGAGAGAGAGGCTTGGTGGAGAATTGCTGTGGATGCTAAATTTGGGAGTATGAGGGGAGGGTGGTGCTCTTGTGTTCCCTCTGAGCCGCATGGAGTGGGTTTATGGAAGAATATTAGGAGGAGGTGGAGTGCGCTTTTTAGTCACACCAGATTTGAGTTGGGAAATGGTTCCAAGACCAGATTTTGGGATGATTTATGGTGTGGCGATTTGCCTCTTAGAGTGGCTTTTCCGGTCTTATATGATATAGCTTGCGAGAAGCATGCCTTGGTGGCTGACTATTTAGACCTCTCTAGTGGCTCTCCTCATTGGGATGTTACTTTTATTCGGGCGGCTCATGATTGGGAGTTGGCTTCTGTGGCTTCCTTCTTCACTCTTTTATACTCCCATCCCCCGAGAAGGGAGGGGGAAGACAAGCTATGGTGGATTCCTTCCCGCAAAGGTAAGTTGATGTTAGATCCTTGTATAGGGTTCTTGTGGGCATCAATGCCCACCACTTTCCTTGGAAGAGCATTTGGAGGACCAAAGCTCCTGTGAAAGTGGCTTTCTTTGCTTGGTCGGCGGCTCTTGGGAAGATTCTTACTATGGACAACCTAAGAAAAAGACATGTCATCGTGATCGATCGCTGTTGTATGTGTAAAAGGCATGGGGAGTCTGTGGACCATCTCATTCTCCATTGTGAGGCTGCTAGCGCTTTATGGACTACCATCTTCAGCCGTTTTGGGTTATCGTGGGTTATGCCTCTTCGTGTGATAGACCTGTTTGCCAGCTGGTGGACGGGTGGTCGCTCTCAGAGTGCTGTTGTGTGGAAGATGGTGCCCTCTTGCCTCATGTGGTGTCTTTGGAGGGAACGAAATGATCGTAATTTCGAGGACCAAGAAAGATCGATTGAGGAGCTCAAGCCTTTCTTTTTTCATACTCTTTTTTCTTGGACAGCTGCTTATCTAGCTCCCATAGTGATAAGCTTTAATGATTTTCTTGTATATTTTTCTTCCCCTTAATAGGCGGTCCTTTGTATACTTCCTGTGTGCCAGGACTGCGCTTTTGCGCTTTTAATGAATTGACTCTTACTTATCAAAAAAAAAAAGAAGAGTTCGGAATCTAGTTGCAAACTAGGTAATAGAGGGAACATGGAACTAAAAAGATTATCATGTTTCATAAATTTTGATTCCAAAGGTAAAAGTTCCAGCCAAGTCAGAGTTAAGGGGAGGGGTTTGTTTGGTTCTTTATGAAGCCTAAGTTGCTTTCTTGGAATGTGAAAGGGGTGAATGAGGGGGATAAGCGCCTAAGGGTTAGAAATCTGCTCAGGGAATGGAAGGCGGATGTTATTTGTCTTCAGGAAACTAAATTGGATCATATGTCTCGTAGCCTTGTGAGTATTTTGTGGGGCTGTCAACTTGTGGATTGACATCGTCTAGACTTTAGAGGGGGGCTTCAGGTGGGATTATGCTTATATGGGATAGGAGGGTGGTGGAGAAAGTGGAGGAGTGTGTGGAGAGTTTACCGTTGCTTGTTCTTTTAGGAATGTTGAAGATCAATTTACTTGTGCTTTTGCTAGTATTTGTGGTGGTTATTTTATCATAAAGTACTATTCTATGGCTTTTTTGGCTGAGTAGCAATTCTGGATTGAAACATCACCACTAAACACATAAGGGTGGCAATTCGTGTTTGCGTGTTGAGTTTGCGGGTCATGTCAAAAATTGACAGCCCTAAACACGCATTTGGCACCATGTTATTAATGGGAAATTTTGATATGTTTGATTTATTCCTTTATTTTTAGCTTCAGTATTCTCCTGCCAACTTGGATCATGACCTTGGCAGTGTACATTGATAACGACATACTCCGGTAGTATTTGGTCCAGGGATTTTTCTAAATCTAAGAGAAAATTTAGCATGGTTATCATGGAAGATATTGGAAATGATATTAGTGCATAATACATGGTATCTTAAAATTCTCTGCTAAATGAAAATGATAATAGAGAACTAAATGATTTGTATTTCGCTATTCTCTCTCTTTTATGCTTCCCTATGAGGATATGCAAATTATTCGAGATTTTTTTTTTTTTCAATTTTCATAAAAAGGTTTTAAACAATTATGTACATTCAGATTCTCATCAAAATGTTATTGAAATTTGGAAAAGTTAATGCATTCAGGGTAATTATTATTTTTTCCTCTATCTTTGCTTTAGGATGAAGAGGATGTGAAGGCCATTGCTCGATTATTTGCTGACATGGGTGATTCGTATGTTGAACTGATTGCCACTGGTATACATATCTACAATTGATTGAAACCCTTCACTCAGAATGGTGCAAAGTACTTTGGACGCTTTTTGCCTCTAATGGTGCAAAGTACTTTGGGGTTGCAAAAGTGCTCCTGAGTTCATCAGTTATTCTTTATCTGATAAATCTCCTTTCTGGTTGATTATTTATTTTCTTCAGGTTCTGATGAATCAATGTTGATTGTAAATGCATTATTGGAAGTTGCTTCGCACCCAGAATATTATATTGCTTCAATGACATTTAACTTTTGGCACAGTCTTCAGGTGATCTTGACCAAAAGGTAATCCTTCTGTATGTACTCTTTTCCTGGATTGTGCTTAAAACAAAATATTGAATATTGCGATTGCAATCTTCCAGGGATTCTTATTTACCATTTGGTAATGAGGCGTCCATTGAAGCTGAGCGAAAGCGGAGGCAGGATGCTTTTGTTCCATCATATGAGTCACTTGTATCCCTGGTGAGTCTTTTTAATTCAGAATTCAAACATTCAAACTCTTGTAGGATATTACAATTCGAAATCACTGTTTTCTTGGTATTTGTTCATCGAAAATTTGATCCTTCATTTCCTTTTATGGAGTTTGTTGACTATCTTAATCTAGGGGTTGTTTTGCTCTCTTTGGGTGGGGGCTTTCCTGTATAGTACCCATGTAGCAGGGATCTGCCTACGTCATATTTATTGTAACATAACTTATCAGAAAAATAATAGCATCGACCATTAACACCACTGAATACTGACATGTGCTTTAACACCCAAAAATCAATTTCTTAGCCATGTTTATGTGATTATACTAACTATTGTTATTGCTCAGCTCTTCTATTCTTAGCATTTTGTTGGTGGTGTTATTATCTTAATAATTTCAGAAAAAAGTTAATCCTAATCTTTTTGTTTAGCCTAATGATATGTCTCATCTTTGGGGTGGAGAAGCACATGTATTTCTTTGGTGAGGAATGCTATGTACAGTGGTAGAATCCGGAATGCATCCGGATTCATATGATTTACTATATTATAAATGGATTTAGTATGTAGCATTTTGGAAATTTTTTTAATATGTAATATAGTAAGTGATATGAATCTGGATGGATTCCGGATTCTACCACTGTATGTAGAATTACTCTTCTTTGGTTGTTGCTATTTGCAACTTCCTCTGCTTTTACTTTTTCCAGGAAATGATTCCTTATGAACAATGGAATAATAATGTGAAGCAGTTTTTCTCTCGCAAGCTTTTTTTTTTTATTTTTAAAAGTGCAGAAGATTTAACAAATGTCTCTCAACTGAGCTTAGAACTGTGTTGAGGACACAACTATCATGAGTGTTATTGCCTATAAGATTTTTAGAGAGCTACGGTTTTTCTTCACAGGTTAGCTTCCGAGTTCAATATCCCCAAGATTATCATGACCTCTCACATGAGGACCGCAAAGAATTTAAACAGACTAGATACGGTAATGATCAGCTTTATGGTATTGCTTTTGTTTATCATCCTTTAGTAATTGACAGAAGTTCATATATTACATTGATGTTGTTTAAAAGATTTTATTATGTTGTTCTGTTTATGGTAGCATGCAAAAGGTTTGCAAAGGGCTATTTTTAGCTGTTTGTCTGCATTTCATTGTGAGAATCTTCCAGATAATGTAAACCAGAATCTTTTGTTTGCTGAACCAATGAATAGGTTTATACCATTAAGACAATTGTGTTGGAGAGATAATGGCAGAGTATAGGCACCGAACTAATGTTTTGTATTTTAGCTCATGGAAGAATATCTAATTAAGTGCAAAAAGGTCCTAGTTAATTAAGAGTTATATCTTATACTAAATAATTTGGTGGTTAATGATGATATAGATCTCTAGCTCTTCACTGGCATTGTGCTGATTTATATGATTTTTTTTTTCTATCCATTTCCTTTATCAAAATATAATCCTAGATGTTGGAGTAGTGGAGGACACCATGGATTGGCATCCCGAAGAAATCCTAATCAAGAAGTGCTGTCATTAAGATATATTATTTTCTCAGATTTTCAGGATTGAACCTTTCATTGAGTGGTTGAATTTGTTTTTCTTTATTTTGGTGTCTTTGGCTGATTATTCATCTCTTCTTGTATAATGCTAACTGAATCTGTGATGTTGCTAGCTGTTGCGGATGTCTTGATTGATGCAGCGTCAGTTTTAGGTGGTGACGCAACGCTGCGAATCCTTTACAAGAAGCTTGTTGAGGTGTGTATAATTTTGTTTGGTGCTGGAACAGTGTTCTTTTTTTGACAAAAATAAATCAGAAGATCTTAATTTCTTCTTTTTAATAAAATGTCTGTGATTTGTATTTTTCCTATTAGAAAGTTATTTTTCTTTTTGCTGTTGCCAGAAGTTGCCCTGAATGCTGAAAGCCTGAAATGCTATTACTTAAGTATATGTCTGATAAAACATTTTATAATATGTAAAGGGGCTATGTGTAACTTATTGAGCACACACATTCTTGATATAAGGTGGAGGAAAAAGAAAAAGAAAAAGAAATTAAAAAATTTGCGAGCATTTGCACTTCATTTGGTCTTTGAGAAGGTGAAGGAAAAAAGAAGTTTGTAAAAGTTTGTTAATGTCATTTCTTTTCCTCAGTTTTCTCCCTAACAATGTGTTGTGGATTTGTGGTTTGTTGGTCAAACTTTAAGAATGTTTTCAGCATCCTGTATATTATTACTTTTTGTTGTTTGAAGACCTTTTTGTAAGATTTTTTGCTACAGTATATTCACAACCTACTGTATTTAAGGCCGTAGCTAGCTGTGGAAATGGTGAAAATAGTGAATGGCGCCCAGTGGAGGCTGCTTTATTTTGCATTCGAGCTATATCAAATTACGTTTCAGTTGTTGAAGCTGAAGTAATGCCTCAGGTATAATGTCATTCAAATCCCTCCCTCTTGTATTCTTATTTGCTCTTAGGTGAGTGTGTGTTGGAAAGAAGATAGGGAGGATGGAAGTTGGGTAGAGTGGAAATAAGGGGGGGGGGGGGGGGGGGCAGAAATGGGATGGAGATTGATGCATAGGGTAAGGAATGTAGTAAAAGTAGCATTTTTAACCCTCTGGTTGATCCTTCTTTTTTTTTAAAGGTTTGTTTTCGCCTTTACCTATTGAGAGCATGACTGAAAGGTATCAATATATTTGTATTTATGTGCAAATAAATTTGATGTTTTAATGAAAAAAGTGGAATGATTAATTTTTTAAAAAATATTATCATGGATTTAACCAAAATGCAATATTCAAATTTTGAGTTTCCAAATAGAATATAAAATAACAAATTAAGGAATAAGTGGAATGGATATATAGGTATCTTTTTTACTACAAGGATGGTATATATAATCTAAAATGGGTTTTCCTACCTTGCATCCATTCTTCTGTCCTTCCACTTTTTCATCTTTCCCAGCGTTTACCTATTATAGAAAATAGTGATCTGTTATTTCCTCTTAGTTTCCTATCCTTCTTACCTTTTCCATCCTCCCTACCAAACTGTGCCTAACTATTTGCCTGCATCATATAAATAAAGACTGTCCCCGCTGGTGAGAATATAAACTTAAATGTATGCATTAGTATTTTCCTGCCGGAGTTTGTGTTCTTCTGGTGACCTGTGCTTATTCTAACACATGTGGTGGAATTCATAAAAAATAATTATTTAATTGAAGGATGCCTTCTTCGTGTTTGGTTGTAATAATAGATAATATCTGTTAGTATAGTACTTGTAATTCTTATAGTATCCATTTTTGTTTGATGTGTTTGCTACGTGCAGGTTATGAGTTTGCTTCCCAACCTTCCTCGACAACCCCAACTACTTCAGACGGGTAATATTTTTATTATAGCTCATAGGCTGCTTTTCCCCCCTTTACCTTTCCCCCAACAAGGGTCATGGTTGTTACCATGGAGTGGAGATGGGGAATCATCTCTACCAAAGGTTGAAAAGGTTTTCAGTCTAAAAACCTTGCTTCAACTGTCTGCTCAGAGGGATGCTTTTGCTATGTGACATCTAAATTTTATCATTTATAATTGATGCTTGTCATATGCTTATGGAAAATACTTTCAGTGTGCTTATCAATTGGAGCATATTCGAAATGGCTTGATTCTTCATCAATTGGACCGTCCATACTGCCTTCATTGATTGATATCCTCATGAGTGGCATGGGTACATCTGAAGATTCTGCAGCAGCTGCGGCATTGGCATTTAGACACATCTGTGATGGTAAGGAATATGTCTTGTAAAGTATAAATTTGACTCGATTTTTGTGTTTGTCCCATTAGAAGCAGTTTATAAAAAGCTTGCTTTGGGTCCAATGATCTCACATATGTAAATGAGTGGCTTATTTTTCACCTAATGATGACAACTCATTGTTCTAGATGCTTTTATTTTTATTCAGCACATTCTAATCCCTATAGAAAACTTTAGATGGCTTTGACCTCCAGATCTTCTGGTCTGATGAATCTTAGCTGCTAGGATTTGTTGGTGGGGCTGTACAAGCACACTCCTGAAATTAGGATACCAAGTGTGTGGGCTGAAATTGTTTTATTAAGTAGCTGTTTTTGTTGCCTCTACTGTAAAAAGTGTGTAAAGAATAGTTCTCTGTACCTTTTTTTTTTTCCTTTCTTTTTTAACTTCTTATGCTCCTGTTTTGTTTTAAGATAGTTGGGATGTATTTTGAAGTCATTCAAAGGACTTACTGTGATTTGAACTCTCAAAGAAAAATTTATGCTAAGTTTAGTACTCGTTCAATACTCTAAAGTTATTTTTGGTATGTGGAATGGCTCCTTGGAATAACCTTTATTAAGAATAGAAGGAGTGGAATGGATTAGTTTTGTAATGTCATTTTCATGACCATAAGGGAATGATTATTCCTTCAATGGAAGAAACAACCATTCCTCTCAAATTTGAGAGGAATGGTTGTTCCTTCTATTGAAGGAATAGTCATTTCTCCATGTTTATAGGAATGACTATTTAAAGGCTAATTCATTCTACTCTTTTTATTATTAATAAAGACTAATCCTTGAAATAGCCATTTCGCGTACCAAACATATCCTAAATCTAAATTATCTCCTCTTCAGTCTTGGTTAGGTTTTCCTTTATTTATTTATTACTCTCTCTCTCTCCATCCGTAATATACAACTCATGCACCACAATGGATTGAAACCAGTAACCTCCCCCTCTATCCTTAATAATGGTGGGAGAGATGGGGTACATCTGTAATTTTTGTTTGATATTAATCTTATTATTCTATATGTTTCTTGTGGTTTTGACTTCCCTTTTTAATATACACCTCTGATTAGTTTTGGTAAGACACTAAACAGATTGTCTTTCTCTCTGCACTACGGTGTTGCACGTTAAAATTTTGTTTCATATTCTCTAAGTATGGATTAAAATGATTCATATTAACTGCAGATTGTCGGAGAAAGCTTTGTGGATGTTTAGATGGTCTCTTCCACATATACCATAGGGCAGTTAACGGAGAAGGTAGTTTTAAAGTCTCTGCCGAGGACTCGTTGCATCTGGTTGAAGCCTTAAGGTAAATTTGTTGCTTCTGTTGGAGATAATAACATTGCCTGGTGAAACATATTCTGTGTTGAGCGGTTATTCTGAACTTTCTTAATATCATTTGGCAGCATGGTCATTACAGAACTTCCACCTGACAATGCTAAGACCGCACTGGAGGCATTATGCTTGCCAGTTGTTACTCCTTTACAGGTTGGTTTTATTTCCAGTGGAGTTATTCATTTAAACTTGCTTTGTGGATGATACAACCCATTTTGTAATGTGAACAACCAGGAAGCAGTCAGTCAAGGTCCAGAGGTACTAAATAAGAAACATGCTCGTGAGTTAACTGTTCATATTGATCGATTTGCGTACATCTTTAGGTGTGATCCAAATCCCTTGGTTATTTGCTTTATTTCTCTTTATCTATTTATATGTCATCAACATTATTCTGAAACCAATTACAGATATGTAAATCACCCTGAAGCGGTAGCAGATGCAATTCAAAGGCTTTGGCCAATCTTTAAAGCTATCTTTGATCTGTAAGTAACTGTAAATGTTTTTTAGGTAGGATAAGCTCCTATGTGAATGTACCTGGATTTTCCTATTCTTATCTGATTCATGTTTTAAATGATTCTGGATTAGTCGTGCTTGGGACATGCGAACGATGGAGTCCCTTTGCCGAGCTTGCAAATATGCTGTGAGTTTTCCGAACCATGTCATTTGCTAGGTTTGCTTGATGAAGAAAACTTTAGGTTACACCTGTTAAATTTAGAATGTCAAATAAAGCATTTCCTAGTATAATGGTGCTGAGAACCCAGTGGTTTGTTTTGTATTGTATTACTTGATTGTCTGCTTTCAATGTTGATGCATATTACACCTTTGCTTAGGTTTGTTCTGATGCATGAACTTTGTAGACCACTTGCAACTTGACTTTTTTTTTTGTTGATGAATGACCACTTGCAACTGGACTTGTGGTTATGTTTATTCCGAATAACTGATGTTATAGACCAATGTTCTTTTGCAAGTTGTGTGTTGCTCAATAATCAACTACATTGTTGACGTGTTTGTTTAGTAACTTGTATGTGATCATCGTTAATCCTTCAACACTAAAAAAATTGATTTTTGAAGTCAAAGGAATCTATGGTGATGTAGGTTCTCTATAATGATGAGTTTAGCCTTATAAGCATCGATTTATCCTTTTATCTCCTTTGAATTGTCCCTTTTCTTTATTTCTTTTAGACTATGCTTTCACTTTCTTCTTGTCCTATATATTTATTGTCAGGGCGGTTTGTTAGAATTACGTGGTTAATCTGAATTGATTGTTATGCCTAGTATAATGTATATTCTGGAACTAGAAACATAAGGAATTTAACTTTTCTTAGGTAAGAACTTCTGGAAGGTTCATGGGAATAACAATTGGAGCTATGCTAGAAGAGATTCAAGGCTTATATAAACAGCATTACCAGCCATGCTTCCTATATCTCTCGAGTGAAGTTATAAAGGTTTGAATTCCTTTTATAAAAATGAGATACTTTGTTCTTGTTGTTATCGGATATGAGTAGGGAGTGCATCTTGGATTGCAGATATTTGGTTCAGACTCATCTTGTGCAAACTATTTGAAAATTTTGATTGAATCACTCTTTCTGAATACAACGCGTCTTCTCACAAATATTCAGGTATGGCTTCTAGAGCAGTTTATCGCTTTTCCCTTCTTTAGATTTGTCGATACTTGATCCTATTTGAATCTTTTCTGCAGGAATTTACTGCCAGACCAGATATAGCAGATGATTGTTTTTTGTTGGCATCAAGGTGCATTCGCTATTGTCCACAGCTATTTATGCCATCTGAAGTATTTCAATCATTAGTAGATTGCTCTATGATTGGGATCACAGTACAGCATAGGTATGGCCTCTCTCTCTCTCTCTCTCTCTCTCTCCAAATTGTATCAGTGACTAACATTTATTTCATGGTTGTCTTACTTTTTCTTCCCTTTGCAGGGAGGCCTCCAATTCCATAATGACCTTCTTAACCGATATCTTTGATCTTGCGAACTCTAGCAATGGAGAGCAATATTTACCTATTAGGGACTGTGTTATTATTCCTCGAGGCGCCACCATCACCAGAATTTTGATTGCCTCTTTAACAGGGGCTCTGCCTAGTTCTCGTTTAGAATCGGTAGTTCCTAGTTTTATTGTCAAACTGTTGACCTTTTACAATATTTACATGCACATGATTAGCCATATTCATTTTCACTTTTAAGTTTGGAAAATTCATGTAGTCTCCTTTCCCCAGGTAACTTATACACTATTGGCATTAACTCGTGCATATGGGGCACGAGCAGTGGAGTGGGCTAAGGAGAGTGTTTCTCTAATTCCATTGACAGCTGTCACGGAAGTCGAGCGGACCAGATTTTTGAAGGCATTGTCTGATACAGCTTCTGGATTTGATGTTGGTAGTCGGACTATTCCAATTGAAGAGATCTCAGATGTTTGCCGTCGTAACCGAACTGTTCAGGAGATTGTTCAAGGAGCTCTGAGGCCACTTGAGTTGAATTTGAGACCTGTATCATAGGAGATCGGAAAGTGACAAAAGGGCCATTTTGCTTAGGCCACCGTTAGTCAATAGTTACTTTGGCTGTGTATTATGTGTTACATTCTTTACTGTGTTTTTTTTTTTTTTTTTGGTGTTTTAATTATCATTCTCCAATTTTAAAGGAGAATCAATGCCCCTTCCTATTGGGTGGGAGAGGAGCGACCGTTGTCTCTATTGATGAGATATGGGATCATTGAGTGGGGTCTCACATGTCTTGGCTTTGTAATTCTTATTTCTTGGGGGGTAAATTTACTTGGTGAAGAGTTGTAATTTACTGTAATGGGGTGGGGGAAAAAAAAAAAAAGAGAAGAAAAAGGGCATTCTTTAGGAGTGTTTCATCCTTTACAATGTTGGAAATCTCGATTCTATTGTTAATAGTTGTCTTTATTAAATTGGAGAATATCTACCGTTTGTTCAAGCAACTGCAGTGCATTATTTATATTGACGTGCATAAGTTCATAATTTACAGTACGAAATTGGTTTGATTATGTTGGGAACACCATATCCGAAGAAATGCCGGGAACAAAACAAATGTATTTGAAGTAAAAATCTCAAACAAAATTCTCCCCTATGCGTTCAGTTCATTTTGAGAGCGCTATGTTTATTTCATGAGTCTCCCAGGTGCGTTTGCTTGGTGTACTGACTTTGCAGTCTGCATTTCAATTTCAAATGCCAGGGTTGCTTTATCCTCTCATTTGCCTTCATTTTCGTCCATTTTCTGTCAAACCAAACACAACTCTCTCTCACTCTCTCCCTGTGTGTAATTAAAGTCAAGAAACCGTAATTGGCATGGTCAAAGATGATTTTCTTTGCAGTGTTTCGTTTGCACCACTGCAGCTTATATAGTTAGTTATATTGGATTGGAACGATCGGTAGGTATTTCTAACTTCGTGTGTAATTAAATGTCAACCTACACCCATAACACTGTTAATCGAGAAATGTTACATTTTTATTTTTTTGTTTTGTTTTGTTTTTTTATTTTTTTAAAATTATTATTGAATTTATAAATTTTATGTAAATTTACACTTGAGACTCACATATCTAATAGTAATTTTTTTTTTTTTTTTAAAAAAATACTGATAAATACTATAATATTTCTCGGACCAAAATTATACTTTGCCAGACTGTCTATACGGCCTATACTAAAGAAGGTTTTTTTTTTGGCAGATACTAAAGAAGGTTAAGCAGGAGAGAAAGTTTTACTTTTGATAGAGTTCACTTGCCTGAAGAGAGGCTCGAATAAGTAGGTGTACGTCCATGAGAATCCTCTCTTAATTAGGTTTTTTTTTTTTTTGTGGGTTCCTCTCTTAATTTGTTACCTGAATGTCAGTAGGATAAGCTGCACTTGTTGCGAGTGTTGTACACGAGCACCAAAAGGCGCGTTGACAGACGCAGTCAACTTCTCCATGTTGGATCCATTGAACTCGACCTTCCCCACTAAAAGTATTGGTGGGTGTTATAATGCACCGATAATTGCCACCTTTCTCTGCAATCACACTTTTTCACGCACTCCCAAGATGTAACCCGTGGCTCTCACAGTCCGCCTGGAAGCTCTAGTTCTCGGCTGGCTCTCAGCTCTCTCTCTCTCTCTCTCTCTCTCTCTCTCTAGAGAGAATCAAAAAATGTCGTCCAATTCTCAGAAGAAGAAAAAGAAGAAAAACCTGCACTCTCTCTTGGCCACCAACCTCAGTAGCAAGCTCACCATCTCAGTCCCATCGTCCGCCCAAGACCCCGACTTCGACTTCTCTGAAGTTTTCGGCCCCTCAACCCCACACCATCACCACCATCCAAACCCGGTTCCCTCAGAATCATCATCACCGCCGTCCACGTCATCCCCCGCCCTCCCCCCAGGGGACCCACCTGTCATCTACAACCGGTCCCACTCCTTCGTGGGCCCCTCCCCCCGCTTCACCCTCTCCCGCTCCCTCCCCATCCACACACCCGAGTTCGAATCCGAATCGGAATCTGACACCGAAGCTAGAAATGGACCGAGTGGTGCCGATACGAGGGAGGATTTGGGGAAGTTTGGGCCTGGGGATTTTGAGATTCTGAGGGTTGTGGGGCAGGGTGCGTTTGGGAAAGTGTTCCAGGTGGTGAGGAAGAGAGCGAGAGCGAGTCCTCCCAATGGTGAGTGTAAAGAAGAAATAGATGGTGATGGGATATATGCGATGAAGGTGATGAGGAAGGACACGATCATAAAGAAGAACCATGTGGATTACATGAAGGCCGAGAGGGACATTCTCACTAAAGTCGTACACCCCTTTATAGTTCAGCTCCGCTACTCCTTCCAGGTACTCTTTCAACTTCAACTTGTTCTTTACCATGCCTACTATCTTGGGTGTACGATCATGGTCTTTATAAATATTTGGTTTTTAGTCTTTGGCCTATGTGATGCAATGGTTCAATTCAGTTTACAAATTAACATTTATGGGTGTATTGAGAATTGGTTAAAAAAATTAAACGTAAAAAGCATGGTAGTTATTAGATTCTTACTGAGATTGAGGTAGCATGAGACCTTGTTGTTCCTTTCCACATGCCCACCAATCCATTTGTAAGATATTTGTTTTTTTTTTTTTTTGGCGATATATGTTTTTGGCCCTTTGGCGTTCCTCAAGAAATGTTTAGTTGTCACCTCTCTGTTGGATCAAAGATTTGGTTTGCGGTATCTTCTTTTGACTGATAGAAAGCATCTCTTTTATCCCTCCTGACTGAACCATGTTGTTGGCCATTTGGCGTTCCTCAAGAAATGTATGAGTTATCACACCTCTGTTGGATCACAGATTTGGTTGTATAATTTGTTTTGCGGTTTCTTCTTTTGACTAGTAGAAAGCATCTCTTTTGTCCCTCCTGACCAAACCCACTAAAAAATCACAAAAGAAAAAGTTGTTCTTGCTGGGAGAGTAGTGTCGAGAACATCTTTATCTGAGGAGGGTGCTTCGTCTCCGGCTCCTCATAAATGATGTTAGGATCGTCCGACTCATCCTCAAAATCCGAAAATAAAACCGAGACATAAAGGATTGTTTCAGTGACATATCTAATCAGACTGAACAGGATTTGATAGAAAACCATTAGTTGGCTAAAGGGTACTGCTTTACATGTAGAATTTTGACTTGAGTGTGTGCAAATTTTGTTTTTTTTGTTTTGTTTTGTTTTTTGTTTTTTGTGTTTTTTTTTTTTTCACTAGGGAATGGTGGTTGTATCTTTCATGATAAATAGTCAAATATAGGTTGAAATTTGTGACCCTTCCTTGTGAACTTAATTGGGAATAGAATGTTGTAATTTTTCTTTTGTGGATGTCATTGCAGACAAAGTCTAAGCTTTACTTGATTCTGGATTTTATAAATGGAGGGCATCTCTTCTTTCATCTGTACCGGCAGGGAATCTTCAGGTACCTTCTGCAGTGCTGTTTGAACTTTTATATTTCTAATCACATTGTATGTTCGCCTGTTTAATTTAGGCTTTGGGTGTGTCTTGATGAGTAGTGAGGATCAGGCAAGGGTTTATACTGCTGAGATAGTATCTGCTGTTTCACATCTTCACAAGTGCGGAATCGTGCATCGGGATCTTAAACCTGAAAATATTCTCATGGACGCCGATGGGCATGTAATGGCCATGCCCGTTTACGCATTTCTTTTGTAGGAACATGCAGGAAATCATGAAATGTTCTTTTCTTGCATAGATATGTTTTCTTTGAAATGATTTGGCTTCTTTTTTCCTTTTTTTTTCTTCCTATGTTGGTGCCTATGATACAGGTTATGCTAACTGATTTTGGACTGGCAAAGGAAATTGATGAATCAAGCAGATCAAATTCTATGTGTGGAACCACAGAGTACATGGCTCCAGAAATTTTGCTGTCTAAAGGCCACAATAAAGATGCAGATTGGTGGAGTGCTGGCATACTCTTGTATGAGATGCTAACTGGGCAGGTAATACTATTTTGTGAAACTTTTAGTACTTTTAAGAATTACCAGATTTTGACTTGTGAATATGTCTTGTCAGGAAGTGGTTTTAGCAACCAAAGGAACTTTTTTGACAACTATGGTTTTCATGTCACCCAAACAATTGTCAAATATCCAATCAAAACGAGTAACCTATTGATAGTGTGTGCCAATGTCAAAGGGAGCGTATAGTGTTTCCTAGAAGAAATGGGATAAAAGAAGATGATAAGGGACAAATCTTACTGAATTAGCTAGTTATGAAATCTTCTCTTTCCATACTTCAGGCAAAAATGAAATCCATCTGCAAAAACAGCAGCTTGTAAGTTGTGGGTATTTCATCATATTAGGCCATCCATGCAAGAGAGAATCATTATTGAGAATGGTTGAGCTAACTTATGGAGTGCTAGGAGTTGTTCCTCTTTTCCTTTGGCTTTCATGCCTCTCAGGTATGTATTCAGCTGTTGTGTTGAGCTCATGCCTCATACTCACGTGCTTCTCATGTTGAGTTCGCACAGGTGGTCAGATTTTAGTCTCCATAATTCCATATAGATCAGATGTCATTCACTCACCTGGTTTGGACTGCTTTGTTGCTCCTTATTGAAATGAGTTTGCTTCTTTCTAGGGCCACAATATCTAGGTTGCTCTTGACAGTGGAGGAATGTATCATGAATATTGGTCTTAGTGCCACAAATAGCCTGTATAAAGGATCAAAAAGCTGTTACCTCAAGTTACCAATTTATTAGAGAAATGCTACACACATTCCAACTTTCACATTTTCAAGTGCACACACTCCGTGACATTGCAGTGAAAATCATCATTAGATTTTAGATGGATTACTATTGAATTTTGGATCCAATGCCGATTTGTACTGCCACTTTAGGAAGTGTGCACTTGAGAGTGTGAGAGTAGAAGTATATGTAGCATTTCTCAATTTATTATTGTTTGTTCCAAATTTGATAAATATTTCTTCCTGCAGCCACCATTTACACATGCAAACCGAAAGAAACTTCAGGAGAGAATCATTAAAGAGAAAGTGAAACTTCCACCCTACCTTAGCAGCGAGGCTCACTCTTTACTCAAAGGAGTAAGTATATCCTCTCTCTCTCTCTCAGTGAGGCTCATTTTTTCTTTCTTTTCTTCTTTAAAAAAAAAGTTCTGTTGAATAAAAGATTAGGAAATTTCTATTTCTCTTTATTTTTGCAGTTGCTGCAGAAGGAACCATCAAGAAGATTAGGCAGTGGGCCTAGTGGAGGGGATGATATCAAAAGTCATAAATGGTTTCAATCAGTCAACTGGAAGAAATTGGAGGCCAGAGAACTGCAGCCTAAGTTCAAGCCAGATGTGAGTGGAAAAGACTGTACAGCCAATTTTGACCGGTGCTGGACAGCAATGCCTCCAAATGATTCGCCAGCTGCCACGCCAACTGCAGGTGCACATTTCCAAGGTTATACTTATGTAGCACCTAACCCTTGGCTGTCGTCTGGATAAACTTAAGGCTTCTGGCCAAGAACAAATTTTTGATGATATGAAGGATGGTTTGAGGCAAGGCTGCCATTCAATTGTGATCTGTAAGTTTTGCTTTCAAACAAACAAATATGTTCACGTTCATATCTCATGTACATTATTTCTAACTTAATCTTGAATAAATAGTATCATGGATTTTCACTTACTACATGCTTACAGCTTGATCTTAAATTTTCATGACTTTTTTTAAATGCTTAGAGTTAAAAAATGTCTTTGAAGTATGTTCGTATACATTTTATTTCATTGATTCTACAGTAAACCATATCAGCTAGAACATGTCACATAAGACGAGAACTTTGCCATGTGAAGTTTTGTTAATTCCTATGAGATTGATAAATTTTGAAGTATGGATTTGCTTTCAGCTCATATTATGTATTACTAATGATGTAAGTTAAAGATGCTAAGGGTAAGAAGAATTCCAAGAAGTATTCATCAAAAAAATAACAAAAAGAATGTTTGTCAATGTCAGCTTGTAGAAAAAGAGACAATTTTATGATTTAACAAATGATAAGACCCTGGATAGCTTCGTATAGAAAAGAAAGATCCAGACAGCCAGCTAAAGGTAGCTGGCGGGTTTATGGTTTTGAATCATGCTGAGGTTGACGGATTAACCAAAATTGAATCGCCCGCTCATTTGAACAAATATAATAGAACAGTATGCATATGTAATAGTTTTTTGTTTTTTGGGGGGAGAGAGAGAATCTATCAGGCAGCAAACATTTATTTTTCCCCATATTTGTGTATATTTTCATCATCTTGTCCTTGAGCATATTATCTTTCCTATAATGAAGTTGTGCTGGTCCTATGATGATTGCACATTGATCATGTTTATTCTCCTTGTGTAAGTTGGAGAGCATGATAACTTGAGATTTTTTAATATCTAATCTAGTTAATTGCCTACTGATCATGTTTACTTTCCTCAGCTAAGTTGGAGAGCATGATAACTTGAAATGGCTTTTGAAATTTTTATCTAGTTGCTAATTGAAGCATATCATCAGAATATCCAATCGCTGAACTAGATTATGGCCAAACTTCCAAATTACTTTGATGGATTCTGTCTGTTCCTGGGGAAGGTGACAGAAAGCAATGGGGAGTAGTAAAGAGATGCATTTAGAAAGTAGGAAGAAAAAAGCAATGCAGAACAATCTTGTTCCATCTCCCTTTTCTTTGACGCAACAAAAAATATAGGCACCTTGTTAACTAATAGTGGCATCTTGGAAACTTGGTGTTTATTTGAAAGCGATTGCCATGAATTTCATTTATTTTTTGTTTCTAGTATTAGAATTAACCATACAAGAGATGAGGTGTGCTGGGCATCTGGAGGAAAAAGTAAGCTCAGTTAGTCAAGGCTGGTGAGGACCCCCTCTGATGTCATATCATTTTTCACGCTTTCACAAGCATGGATAGGTGGGGGGAATAAATTCTTCCAGCGTAGGCCCCTAGAAAATCACTAAAGAAAGGGATCTATCCACTAAAGAAAGTGGTGTTTCTTTGGTTGTTAGAAGGAGTTTCCACAAAGGCAGAAGAAACCAGTTAGAAAATCACTTGATCTATACCCCGACATTGCTTCGCAAGCAAGGATCGCTTGCTTATTTATATACCCATTTCCACCAGTTAGCTGTAATCATCTCAGTTGTTCTTTAGGGAGTAGTTGTGCAGTAGAAACTTGTTACAGCCATGAGTAGTGATGATAGGTGTAACAAGTCCCTCTGTGAGAAGTCGATAAAGATGGTGGCGAACATCATTAAGGTATCATCCTTTTCTATTTCAAAGATGACTCTTGGAGCGGGCAGACATACGGCGGCAGCTGGAAGCCTTGAACCTTTGGTGGACTCTGCCATAGTTGACAACAAACCAGTGCTGTCCCAGATTGATGGGAGTCGAAGGTCGCAACAACCGCAGAGCGGCTCAAAGCGTTTGTTCTTGATTGAACCAGGTGAGAAGAATGATTCTAGTTCTACTTATGAGATCCACGAAGAGATGAGTGTTGATGGTAGGGCTTCTGCCTACATTAGAAAGGTACATGAGAAGAACCGAAATAATTATGATGCATCAAAATTTTCTCCACTGCCTCCTCCACCTCGTGCAGTACTCAAGTAGCCATCTTCATCTGTGTTGTGTGTTTAGATTTCTACTTATTGTCTGCTATCATGTTGGTTACAATGAAAAAGTAAATGAGATAGCCTATCTTCCTTGCTTGGACAAGTTAATGACTATTGTCTCCGAAAGTTTATTTTAGATTCTCCTTTTGCTGTTGGTTTCTTTTTTCCTTGTTGCATAGGAAGGGTAAGAGTTTTTTTAAAAAAATAAAAATAAAAAAAAATAGTAAGATTAGGTTTCATTAACTAAACATTACACAGAGGGGTGGAGAACCTCAACATGCTTCCACAATACAGTTAATACAGTGCCGAATACAAATTAGAAATGGGCCAAATAAATGATCTGCCCAATAGCTTCTTGGCTCATCGAACAAGAAAAGAACCATAACAAAAGGCAGTTTTTGTAGTGGACCAAAAGGATTGGCTGCTTGAAGGCACACACTTGCGGCACTAGCAAGGGGTCTTGGTTGTCACGACAAGGAGAATTATGACCCTCCTATGTAACCCTCTCCCCATTTGATTAAAAAAAAAAAAAAGGAGAATTGCATGGAAATCAGCTTAGCTAGAATTGTTGCAAAGAAACTCTACTTCAATGTCCGATTAAGGAGGTGCTCAACCAAGCTTGTAAGCTTGTGTGCCATTATTTGGTGGAATTTTAATGCGTGTACATTATGATGTCCTTTTGAATGATGTGACGTACTCGGTTTTCAACGTTACACTGCAAACATGTAGGATTTCTTACTCGGTGTAGAATTTGAAATTTGNTTTTAGTAGCTTAAAAGGTATATGTTATTTTTAGAAGTTGATTTATAAGAGTTTCTTATAAATCAGTTTGTAAAAAATTTTCAACTGACTTAAATTTTTTACAAACTAGTTTCTAAAAGTGACATATGTACTTAATATGTGAGGAGCACATGTTTTTTTAAAAGCATATATTTTTTACATGCTTTTCTAATAACTTAAAAGGACAAATGCTTTTAAAAATTAATTCGTAAGAGTTTTCTATAAACCAATTTGTAGGAAATTTTATTTTTTTTAAAAGGTCATAACTATTTAACTATGTTGGGACATTTTTGGGGCGATTGGTCCCTTGCACCAACATCCCCAGCAATTGTTGAGAAGTTGTGTTGGGATAAAGTTGCCTTAATGTGAGGGTAGGGTTCTTGTAAGAGCAGAAAAGTCGTCAGAAAGTCTTCGACTGAAGTCAAAAACACTTTGATGCTTAAGTTAATATGCTTGCTTTTTGGAGTGTAGAAATGGCTAGGTTTTTTTAGAGAGCCTGAGAGAGAGGTCTACTAGAATTATATTTTTGTCTTTCTTTGTTCCTCTTGCTCCCTTTTCTTTAGCTCTACTTCTTCTCTTTAGCTCTACTTTGTGCATATATACACTGACGAGGCCTCAAATGAAACCAATCTCTGCCCTCCTCAAATCTTGAGATTATGAGCTTGATGTGACCTTGGACATGTTAGCATGGGGTTGATCCTCATACCTATGTGTAAGGCTTTGGATGAAACTTGAGACTGACTAAGACTAACATGACGTGTACTTTTATTGACATTAGGTCAAAGGTGACCATTAGTCCCTGATCGTTGAATGGGCTTTGGTTTGTTAATCTCATTCCTGTTAGTGTTGATGTGACGCTAGTCTTATCTTACTATTGCCTGTTAGATGCGTTGTGTCTGTACTTTGTGACTGCTAGATATGAGGCATGGCTTGAAGATACTCGCTTTAATACGAGTCTAATCAACGTCTAGCAGATCTGGTGGGCTTTGCCTCAGGATTGTGGGTTCGACCTAGTCTTTGATTGACGATTAGTTCTCAAAGGCCATAAGCGGCATTGGGCCTTAATCGAATAGTGAGCTTTTGCAGGCCCGCCGTCTCGGCAATGGTTTGGGCTTATCTTTGGTGGCCCAATTCCCAACAAACTAGTTTTAAAAGGAGTTAATAGAGGCTAAATATAACTTGTTAAGTCAACGTTATTTGCTATAGCAAATGCTATTCGTAAAAACACTTGCTACCAAAATAATTCTTGGACTCACATGGTCACGCTAACGGGTCGATTACAATTTTAACTAATCTTTTTATGATAAGCTTCTATTTAAACTTTGAAGTAAATCAAGACAATGATTTAGTCAACTATTGTCTCAACTATTAAACTAACATTATGTTTATTTCAGCGTAAAGTACGTTAAGTTAAATGTTTCAATATTTTCGAATGTTTAAGAAATTTGGTCAACTAAAAAATACTTATGATAAAGAGATCAACCATAAAATACTTTCTATTTTTCATAAAATTGTTTAAAAAATGCTAGATGTACAACGTATAACTTATTAACATGTGTCAATATATGATTGAAGAATGTTTAAACTTTTTTTAGAACGATTGATGTGACTTCAATTATATGTTGATACGTGTCAACAAATTTTAAAAGAGTTGTAAGTATTGTATTACTCAAATTGTGTGATTTTTTTTTTTTTAAAAAAAAAAAAAACGCAAACCAATTTTCTAATGGCAGAAAAGTCTTTTGATCTTACTATGTTCCCCCATTGATCATCCAATATCCACCACCAGCAAGAACGACTGATTCCAACAAGAATTGCAATCCTCAACCTCGTCAACGGCAACAATGGGTAGCCTGTTTTGGAGACCATTGGACACCGGCGAGACGTAGAAAGGAGTTATCAGTGATCTTCCAATGCCAGCTACAACATTCCGCGCAGTGGCCACCGCCAGCCTCCTTATGGGCCGATTCTTCAATTCACGAGGTTTTTCTAAAAATGCATTATCTTTAAAAATAAAAAATAAAAAACATACATCTTACATCAAAACAAACAAAACCAACTCTTTGAGAACGAAGTAAAGTACTTGTAAGCATAAGGTTGTGCAACACCTTCTCTTCTCGAAACGCTCCCAGCGGAAAAACTCTCCCATGCAAAACCTTTCTAGATCTCAAATAAATCATTCCTCAACCTCCTTTTGGTTCTTCTTTTCCTTTTTCTGTTTGGTTTTAACAGTACTTTTGTTTGGAGTTTGGATCTTAAATTTACTGCACACAATCTTTCCACCCACACGCCCCTCTTCTGTTAAATCATCACTTGTCTCAAAAGTTTAATTTAATAGGAAGAGGTAAATTTAATTATTTAATCCACTTTTAATAGGTGAGGCCTTGAAATAGGAGGTAAAATAATGGAGTCAAGGTTCGAATTCAGAACCTTTGGCTCTGATACCATATTAAATCATCATTTGTTCTAAAAACTTAAGTTGATTGAAAGAGATAAATTTAATAATTTAATCAAGACTATATTTTAACATCTTTCACCATCTCCAGCTAACCCTTTCCCCATTGACGTTACCAGCTACAATGCGTGTATGCCACACACTGCCATGGCATGCGTGGGCTACACGGGCCAATGCCCATTTTGGTTCCTTCTGGTACATCTACATCCGACGATTCTCTATCCTTGTTCTTTTGACTATCTACCTATGGAATTCTTTTGTTGCAAAAAAAACTTCATATTCAAATCTAGACCTCAAGATACACTGGATTTACTGTTATTTGTTTCACAATTTATAGTGGGAACTCAATATTTGAATAGCCATTTATCTTTTAGTCTTCACAGCTCATTCTGCAGCTAGTCTTCTTTTCATCCTAAGATTCCTCTCCGAGATTGTGAAATGGATTGCTGCAATGGAACGTGTTATTTTTTTTGCCTTTGTTTTGATTATCTATAATTTTCTTTTAAATTTTGGTTTGCTGTTGTAATTTTAGCTTCACTCATCTATAAACAAACAAAAAAAACAAAACCTAAAATATGCCCCAGATTTTTTCTTCTGATTTCAACAACTTTTGATAATCAAGAAAGTCACTCGTCAATGACAATGATAAATCATAATTTTGACGATAAAATAAAAAGAAATTACAGAGAGTAATATTTTAGCTTGATTTCCATGTTCTAATTTTGCTTTTTCTATGCCATGGTCGGTCGCTGACTGTAGCTCAGGGTAGGGGAACCGGCTATTTCGACGAATCAATAAAAGTCAAAGCAGCTTGAGCAATACGTTGTTTGAACTTGATTCGATTTTTCAGCTTACAAATTAAAGATACCAGAGTTGATTCTATTTTTGGGTTTGTTTCTGAGATATTAAGGAGGAAATTGTTTGGTTCCTTCCAGACATGAGACAGCACCGTCTTCGACTGGCATAAAAATGGTAAAAAATATAAATCATTCATGGTCTCATTTTTTTTCACATGCAAAGCCACGGCTAAAGCTTGCTTTTGGAACGTGGGCCTTGTTCCATTAGTTATTGAAAGCAGGGGACAGTGCCAGACTGCCACCTGTTGCACCTCCCATCCGGTACAATCAGTAAATAATGAATCATCAATGTTTGACCCATAAACCCTAAGCCCAAGTTGCCCGGCCCTATCCGTACGTCGCCCCACCTTCAACTCAACGCCCCCACCCTCCGTTTTTTTCGGGAATTTGGTTTAACTGCGGTGAAATTAAAAGAAAAAACACTAGAGTATTTACGTTGTAATTTTTTTTTAAGAGTTCATATATAATTTTATTGGGAAATGCTGGAGAGTCTACCCGCATCCTTCTCCTACTCAGTTTGATATTTATTTATTTTTTTTAATTTATAAAAATTGAGTGAGAGAAGGATATTGGAGGGATATAAGTAGACCCTCTAGCATTTTCCAATTTTATTTTATTTCTCTTTTGTCTCTTAGGCACCTAAACCCTAACCAGTAACTCCTAAGCCAAATCCAAGAGTAAAAAATGAGACAAGGATAATAAGGGACCACCGACCACCCGTCCGAAGAATAGTCTGTCTCACATGCTCCTGCCCTTTTGTAGGGAATTCGGATAGAAATATTTGATATTCTTACAAAAAAATATTTCTATAATTTATAATAAATTGGGACTCTTCAGTGTTAATGACGGTTTCACTTCCAACTTCCCTTCAGCAAACTGGATGAGTTATGAAACTTTGATCTATGAATTTAATTCAAACGAGGCTCAATACCATAAGTGGAGCTGAGAGTACAATTAATTTTGGCTCAAGAGGAAAATTTTCACTTCATGCACAAGGGGGATCAAAAAAAAAATTTAATAAAAAAAATATATCTTTTACTTATACCTCAACAAAGCAAGAAAAAAATCTTTTATATAAAACATAGAAAAAAAAATAAAAAAAGAAGCAATACTAAGAATTCGTTTAGGATTGCGATTTCAAAAAGTACAATTTTAAAAAGTGCAATTTGAAAATGTGAATTTTAAAAAGTGCAATTTGAAAATGTGATTTTTAAAAATGCAATTAAGTATTTGGTAAAATGTTTAGTATTTAAAATTCTGCGTTTTTAAAAAAGCACCCAATTACCTGCAATTTGAAAACGCAATTTTTTTACGTTTTCAAATTGTAATTTTTTAAAAACGCAGTTCCCAAACAATTCAGTTTTTGCGATTTGATTTAAAATCGTATTAACAATTCAGTTTTTGCGATTTGATTTAAAATCGTATTAACAATTCAGTTTTTGCGATTTGATTTAAAATCGTATTTATTGTCTATAAAATCACAATCTCAAACGCACCCTAACACACTCGATCGATACATAGAAGGTTACAAGAGCCTCAAAATTCGCTAGAAAAGGAATTTGCACCCCATCTTTTTTTTTTTTGGTGTCATTTTCCCATTTTTTTACTTTTTTAAATCGCTATTGAATTTGTAGGTTCCATGTGTCACATAGGACCAACATATACAATAATAATTTTGAAAAATAAAAGATGAAAAAACGACCGAAAGAGGAAATATATAGCATTTATCACTTGAAAATCTCCTTCGTGTTAGCGAATCGAATTCAAGTCAAATCCTTTAAACCTAACTTATTAATTTCGTTTAAAAAATTATTAACCCTAAACACATATCGGATTCAAATTATATTGATATATAAATATAAGACTATATAAACTAACTACAACCTAATCCATTTAATTAGAGAAGTCAAAATCCAATCTTTCAACCATAAACTACTAATTGCATATTAGATGCATAAATAGTGTCAAAAATTGACATCCCTTTGTTTTACTACAGATTCCCTTGCAAACTAATTAATTTAATTAATTAAATCACTCTTAATCATTTCACGCCTCAGCTGGCAAAGTCTTCTATTTTATTTGACAACTCACAAACATAATAACTTACACTGTTGGGTAAACAACCATTAATTATATTTATGGTTTCCAAGGGTACCATGATAGGCTGATCGCAACTATTGTCTACCCAAATTAATTAACAACCAAACCCACCACACATATAAACCTTTCCCTTCAATATAAAAATTAAAATAAAACCTTAGAAATGTATGAACCGCACGACAACATTAATCAATACCATCTCAACTACCATGATCCATTATTGAGCATGAGTACCAAACTCAATCCACATCCACCGAAAAGGGGAAGAAAATGCCTCTCAACCAGTCATCCAACTTGATATTTTTTTACCCAAAAAGCTATAAAACCCCACTACAAGTCGTCTAGAAGGCTAGGCTTCAGACCAGACCAGACCCACCAAAAGTCCATGTTATTATCAGTTATATCAGCTACCATCGAAAACAGCCGAGAGACCAAGAATCTAACATAATACCATAAACCAACAAGAAGATAAAGACATGACAGTTTTTGGGTCTGTACAAAACAAGCAAAGGATCAAATTCAGTTGCCTAATTTACCTTGTCTTCTCTAATCCATTGTCTCTTCTTTTTTGAGATAAATTTTCTCTAACCCATCTGCGCTAATTATGAACCATTTTCCATATTTAACGACCTCTCAATCTCAAGCAACAGTGATGATGTTGTCCCCATTGTTGAAGCTTGACATTGCCTGGAAAGCAGAATGCCTCGATGGTGACTCCCTCTGATCGGAGGGCAAAGACAGCCTGAGAGTCAACGGTGAAGAATCAATCAACGGTTTCGAATTCAAGTTAAGGTCAGACATGGTCGAAGCATGAGGACCCGTGTGGACAGGGATCGGACGGACCAGCTTCGACGACGAGTCGGCTTTGGTCTCCACATTTCCCTGTCCTAGATTTAGGTTATCCATTGGGTTCTCAATGGGTACAGGAACCGCTGCCGGACCAACAGTCATCGGAAAAGCAGACATCATAGGAAACCCACCAAAATTGGAAGCCTCGGATGGTGGTGCACGTGGCAATGGATGTGACTGCGATGCATTATCTTGATGATGCCCTGCTTCTTCTAGTTCCATTGGAATCGCCGTGACCTGGTACACCCATATGGGAATATGGTCATGATTCATGAAAAAGCTTCTTTCTTTTTTTTCTTTTTTCTTTTTCTTTTTCTTTTTTTTTTTTTTTTGTCAGTTTGGTTGTTGAGAAAACTTAGGAAAATGCAAAGAAAATCACAACTTTACAAAAACCCCAACTCAAAAAAAGAATCTGATAAAACTAATCTGTCTTTGAATGGGTCAACTTTCAAAAACTCTTAAGAAACTAAAGCCACAACAACATCTTAGGATTCCTCTTCACGTTTTTGTTTACTGTTCCGAATTCTTCTCAACAACCAAAACGTAAGAGAACAGAAAACTAACAAAACTAACAAAAAAATGAGATACCACTTTATTTTTGGGGGACCCTTAGGTAACAGTCAAAGAAAAAAGAAAACCATACAAAGAAATTCAGGAAACAGAGATTCTTCCAAATTGTTTGTTTCTCAGGAAACAAACAGAGAGAGAAAGAGAATAGAGAAGTAAAAATACCGTATCAGTGGTGATGTCGAAGAGGCTAGATCTGCGGCGGCGGCGGTTGAGATTGGAGCGGCGGAGAAAGTATTTCTGAGCATGGCTTGCGACCTGCGTTGGCGTGCGAGTCTTCACGAAGTTTCTCGATATTCCTCTCCAGTCTCCTTTCCCTACCTTCTGCAATCCCAGCAGAAACAGCTTGTGCTCCTCCTCCGTCCACGGAACCCCTGCAATATTCAAATACCATCATCCACAAAATCAATCCAATTATACTGTAAATATATTTAAAATACTGAAATAATTTGGAAAAATAGGAAAAATTAAATAAATAAAACAGGATTTCCAATTAATACACAAGTTTGATCGTAGAATATAGAAATAAAGAAATTGATCAACAAAAAGATTTTGACAAGCAAATCCATTATTTTGGTATCGAAAAACTGAGAAATATTGAGGGAGAGAGAGAGAGAGAGAGAGATGATCGGCGATCTGAATCGGACCTCGCTTGCGCTCGCGGTCGCGGTGGGAGCGAGAATTTGGAACGGCGTCGTCTGCGGAGGCGTAACCGGCACCTACGACTTCGTCTTTGGTGTTGTTGTTGTTAGTGTTAACCTTGGACGGCTCCTCAGGCTGGGGCTGCTCGTACTGGGACAGATTGTTCATGCTCACGCTCTTCCGCATCGCGTCCACCACCAACCTCACCCCGAACAGCATGATCTCCCCTGCACCGCCCGCGTCTCCGCCGCACACGCGAGACATCTCCGCTTCACCCTCTTCTATCTAGTAGCTCTCGCTGTGGAGGTGGAATCTCTTGGTGCCGTACAAGTGGAAAATGGAGAGAGAGAGAGAGAGAGAGAGAGAGAGAGAAGAAAAATAGAAAAATTTGTGATGGATGTGTGGGGTGTTGGTCGACAATTATATATAGACGCACTCATAGATTGGGTGGCACCATGTGGATGTGTGGGTGTAAAGGCCGCGTGGCCCTGTTTTCTCGATCTGTGTCCTGTACGTGGCTTATGGCTAAGATTATTTACATTTTTTAACCGATTTAAGATTTTGATTATCATCTTTAATCAGATGGCTCATATCATATGTTATTGGATCATGATCCTCTTCATGGCGTATCTCTTGGAACATGATAACTATATTATCATTATCATGTTATTTTAATATTTTAATTTGCTTAAAGTTATATATTATATTTTTATTTTTATTAGAAATTTTTATTTTATTTTTTTAATAAAGATAATTCTGTAGATTGAAAATAAGATAGAAGTTTAGATTACAGTAATACTCTTTTAAATAATGTGGCATTATATACACGATTACATACAAAAAAATAAAAAATACTGAACCGTAAAATGAATTTTGTTCGTTTTACTTTACAAATTTGGACAATTATCACTATTTTAAGGAATTTGAAAGAATTTTATTTTCAGTTTTATGGCGTGTGTTTGGCAACTCTCTCTACCTCTCTTTTTTCATTTTTTTTTTTTTAAAAAAAGTCAAACTTCTTTCTTTACACTATCAAACAAATGTTTTTTTTTATTTTCTCATAAAAAAAAATAAAAAAAAAAACTCAAAACTCCTTTAATATTTATATTACGTCAGTCAATCTGTATTGATACTCAAACAAAACAAAAATAACAAGAAGCTTTACCAAGCACACCCTTCACTCAATTGGTGACATTATTTAATATATATTTTTTTGTATTTGAATATATTTAAATAATGGATTTGGAACTTTGGATGATTTGGTTAGTTCTTTTGCTTATTATACTAGTGAATTTTTTTATTTATTTTATATATATATATAATGTTTGACATGATTCTATTTGGTGTAGTTGTTTTGCTTAGGATTCAAGATAATGACTTACAAAAAAAAAAAAGATAATGATGCATTGCTTTAGTTGATTGGTAAAGCAAGATGATTGTGCATTGGAGGTTTATGTGTGACACAAAATGTCAAAAATTGGTGGATCTCTTGTATCATGCTACGTAAAACAAAGAAAATATGAAGCATGAGTTTCATTTATCTTTCTTATTGATGATTATACCCCCATTAAATTAATATAGTCCATTCAATCCTTATCATGGTGATTAATGATGGATGGAGTTCAACAAAGAGCTAGTGCTTCAAGGCATTTTAGAGCCCATCTTAGATACTACCATCAAATTTAATGCCCTCGTAATTACGTTATTCATGTAAAAGCCTTGTTGTACTAGGTTTAAAAAGTGAAGTCACTTCTTAATTAAAAATAATAATATTATATATCATATTATTATCTTATTATACTGATGTGACATTATTATTTCTTATATTATTTTTTTTAACAATGAGTTATTAACGTCACAGCTTTGATACAATATAATATGTAGCATTATTTTTTCATTAAAAAAAAAGATAAGATATCATTTACGGATAAGCTACTATGGTTATATTTGTTAAAATTTTGTCGTGTTTTCTGTTATTTTTTTCAAATTAAAAATACATAATATTATTAAAAACACAAAAATAGTTAATTCTTACCTATAATGTCGTAACACTTTTTTAAAATAAAAAAATACTACAAAACCCGTTAACATACGTATTTATGTGGGGATTTAAATTTCTTATAAAATGATTTGTAAGAAATTTTTACAAATCAGCATCTAGAAGTGATATATATTTTTAGCATGTGAGAAATACATATTTTTTTTAATGACATGTATTTTTAAATGTTTTTTTAATAATATAGATAAAAAAAAATATGTATTTTTTAAATACTTAAAAAACATATACCACTTTTAAAATTTGATTTGTAAGAATTTTTTTACTAACCAAATTTTTGTCCTTTATGTGGTGTGTATGAAACAACCAAAATTGACTTTGAATTTCATTTGTTTTTTTTTTTTTTTTTCACGTGTTAGCAGGAGTTTTTCAAATAATGGGAGATAGGATAGCAAAAATGAGTGGATATGGAATTATCAATCGTACATACTGCGGGATTCCCATAATCTCATGTGGTCACACATTTCTATGCCAACCACATGTTGAACATTAAAGTTTATTTATTTATTTATTATTATTTTTTTTTATGTTGAGCATTAAAGTTGATAGAAAAATTAATGAACTATAGTCTCTATAAGTACAAAGAAGCATCTGCTTCGAGTTGGAGGAAAAACGAGCATCGATGAAAAGATTTCCCAAATTCTTTAATTCAGTGAAATTGAATTTATATGTATTATAGATCATGAGTACAGGTTATATTTGTTAAAAGTTTTATTTTTTCTCTGCTATTTTCTTATTTTTAAAATAAAAATATAATTAATAAACAACTTAAACACAAAACACTTATAAAAATATAAAAATAAATTTTTCCTTTATATTACATTATAACAATTTTTTCAAATTAAAAATGAAAAACCATTTCTCAAAACACATTAGTAAACGAAGCTGTAATTCTTATATGTATTGTTAATAAAATTAAAAGTATGTGATTTTCACATGTATTTTTACATTAAAAATACATATAAGAATTACATAGTATAAAAAAAACATGTCAATTTAATAAATTAAATGTTTTTTTTTAAAAAAAAAAAACGCTTAAAAAAGGAAACTAAGCTTGACTAATTTATTCATGAGAAATATCAAATTTAGTCGTTAGATTTTTATGCAATTTTTTAATTTAGCTTTTACGTTTTCAGTTTTGACAATTAAATTCACAAGCTTCCATTCAGTTTCAAATAGGTATCTCTATCAATATGAAGAAATTCATAATACAATGAAAAATAAATATAAAAGTAGAATCAAAAGATAAATTAGAGACAAAAATTTACATGTGGTTCAATATTAAACACCTACACTTACTATTAAGGAAGAGCCCAAAAAAGCTACATCTTACTATTATTTCTGTATTATTTACAATACAAATGGTTTATATTTATAGGAAACAAAAGTAGGTGTAGATAATATCAACTCAAATTTAAATACAATCAAATTCGATTACCTAAAATGTAGGATAAATCAATTGCAATCAGATTTGAATACGTTCAAATGTGATCATATATTCTAACACAATCTACCATCCAACTAATTAACGGTATGTTACATCAAACTAATCAGGTGACTTTTGTCTGACACGTTATGTACTAACTTTTTTTGAACAGATGTTATGTATGTACTAAGTGTATGTATCACATGGTACAATTATTTTAAATTACCAATATACCCTAAATCAAAAATTAAAACAATTAACAACATTCTTTTAGAGAGGTGGTCAACCACCACTAATTGGTGAGTAGGGCCGCACCTAATCGCATGATTTGTCAAACGAGAGTCATGTAGTATTAATTAATTGAATAGTAAATTGATGTTGGAATCTATATGAAACTAAATAAAAAATAAAGACATAATGACTAAATAAAAATTAGATTAAAAGTACACATGAGAATTAAAAATTATATGAGAATCATATACATTTTTGAATAAATATCAATTTAACGATTGGATTGAAGTAATTTCATATCATATCACCGCCGTAGAGGAAAACTTTGTAAAGAATCGAAACTTCATTTTATTTTTAAGGAAAATTTCACTTGCCCCTAAATTGGTAAGCAATTTTCAATATATCCTAAACTTCAAATATTTGTAACAGAGAGTTCTAATCTTTAGCTCATTTCAATTACCCCTTACTATTTATTTATTTTTTGTTAACTTAAACCACTAGCACATAAAATGTCTGTTTTACCCTTATAAAATTTTTTAAAAATACCTCAGCTTAAAATAATAATAATAATAATAAATCATAAAAAGAACGATCCTCTGCGTGGCCGTGGGTATCTTTTTTTTTTTATTTTTTTCACTTTTTGAATATCTTATTTAATAGAGGAGTGTTTTGATCATTTTTTGTTTCTCCCCGTTAGCAGGTTTTTGAATATCTTTTTAAAGTATAAGAGAACATTTAAAAATTGCTCCATAATTTAGAGAGAATCGAAGTGAAGTTTTCCATTACATTTATGAATCCAAGTAATTAAAAAAGCAGTGGATATCACCTCGTCTTATGACATTATTCAACCACCACCGATTCATGCTGTCTCTCTGGAATATAAAATGGAAAAAACACTGCACATAATTTTTTTCTTTTTTTCTTTTTTTATTAAAAAAAAAAAAACAAAAAACACAGCACATGGGGAGGCAATTCGCAGGTATAAATATCCCATTCGTACCCCATTCTTTATCCAGTCAAACCCAACCTGTCTCAACAAATTATTTAATTAAGCAAAAACGCTACCCAAACCAATAATTAAAAATTATACGCATCCAACCCAAACTTCACACTGAAGAGCCGCACCTTAATCTTATTTTTTTCCAGGTAAAACAAAATGCCATGCCCAGTTAATTACCATTATATTTTGCTAACAAATTAATTAGTCCTTTAATACAACGAATTTGAATGCATTTGGTATCGCGATTTTGTAGGTGAAACATGTATTTTTAAACAAAATCTTAAAAACTGTCTATTTGAAAGTGCGTTAAAAACTGAAAACGCACCCTATAAGCCCTTTTTGGTTATTCATCTTTACAAAAATTGAACTTCCAAAATTCATTTGGTATGGAGAAAAATTTGGGAAGAGAACAAGGAGATCTCTAAAAGGGGAAGGCAAGGAAGTCGTAAAAATGTTGAAGACCATACAATCCGCTGTTGAACTTAAGACTATGCGCGTTGTGTGTCGGGTCATGTAAGAATAAAGTTCTAGTTTTATTGGTTTAATGTACTTTTACTTGACACTTATTTTAATGTTAAATGACGTGATCTTCTTTTGAATTCTCAAAACTTTGATCGCTTTATTCCTATAAAGGTAGAGAGCTTACGAAAACTCATTAATGTCTTGACTGTGTCACCAAAAGCTTTTTTACCACATAATTAACTATTTTTTAAAAAGTTATATTTTTATTAACTGTGTTTTGAAATTATTATTTTTTAAAAATTGCACATTTATAAACCGCTAAACCAAAGAAAGATGATTGATTGAGAGTTGAATTATTGAAGACACGATAAATTAATTGAAAGGTGGAAAGAGAAGAGAGTATGGACCGTCCGCATCGCATATTCGGTTGCTGTCCATTGAGAGTGCGAAGATGAAGATATTTTTTTGTTATCTTTTAGCATCCGTACGCTTTTAACATAATGGCCTTCCATGGTGGGTTGCTTCTGGGAGGATAAGCAAAAAGATAAGGTTTGTGGTGTTCCACTCTCCATCTTCACCTTTTGAAACCCTAATTTATGAACCCTCCTCACATGCCTTCACATTAAATTCATGTAACACTAATTGCATGCATAAATCATTTGGATCAACGTAACATTTATGTTAATTTATTAATTAAATAATTAAATGAGAAACTTTATATAGCTCTTTTGAACTTTTAATCCTTTTGACTTGGCTTCTTAATCTTTAAAAATTCTCACTTTGATATCCTAAACTTCTAATGTCTATCACTTAACTCAATTCCGTCATATCATGTCAAAATTTACAAAATACCCATATATTTTTTTCTTAAAAAAATTATTAAAAAGTCTCAAAGATTCAAGCATGGCTATTTTTGTAAATTCTATTAAATCCTAACCAACACCTAAATCCTTACAATTTTTTTTTTTATATATAAAATATAAAGGGTATTTTAAAAAATTTTGGCACCTATCCATTAAGATTTAATGAAAATCCCAATAGATGAGAGTAAGTGATATATATTTAAGGGTATCAAATTGAAAGTTTTTAAAGATTATAAGGGACATGTCAAAATAACTAAAAGTTTACGAGGGTTATATTAGGGATGACAATTTTTGGCACGACTCGCGAACCCAACACGAAAACGACACGAATTTTTCGGGTATGGGTTTAGCTTAACGGGTTACCGGGTCAAACGGGTTGACCCGTTTATGACCCGGTAACTAAACGGGTTAAACGGGTCAACCCGCCGGGTTACCGGGTAACCCGTTTAACCCGGTTAAATTAATAAATAAAAAAAAAAAAAAAAAAAAGTGAAACCACAAACGCACCGTTTCAGTTTGTGGTTTCACTTTTCACGGTTCACCACTTCACCTTCGGTCCTTCACGGTTCACGCTTCAGTCAGTTCAGTGCTCAGCTTCACCTTCACGCTTCACACTTCACAGTTCACCCTGAAATTGAATCACCCACTTCGGCACTTTCACAAGTTTCACACGAATTAGACCTTCACGCTTCACGCCGAGTCACGCCGTCCGCTAGCCTCGCCGTCTCACCCGGAGGGCTTGCCGTCTCACCTCGCCGATCTTCAACGGACGCCGCTCTCGATCTCCCTCTCTCTCCGGACGGCGTAGCGCCGTAGCTAGTGATCTGGGTGGCTGATCGACGCCGTCAACTCGGCGTAGCGCCGTAGTGATCTGGGTGGCTGATCGACGCCGTGAACGTCGTGAACAGACTTATTTCGTTTTTGTCCAAGCTTTGAAACATCAGGCCCAACATTAGCCTGGCTTTTTTGTTTNGTTTCACAAGTTTCACACGAATCAGACCTTCACGCTTCACGCCGAGTCACGCCGAGTCACGCCGTCCGCTCGCCTCGCCGTCTCACCCAGAGGGCTTGCCGTCTCACCTCGCCGATCTTCAACGGACGCCGCTCTCGATCTCCCTCTCTCTCTGGACGGCGTAGCGCCGTAGCTAGTGATCTGGGTGGCTGATCGACGCCGTCAACTCGGCGTAGCGCCGTAGTGATCTGGGTGGCTGATCGACGCCGTGAACGTCGTGAACAGAAGAGGAACGTGAACGTCGTGAACGTCCGGAACGGCACTGCCGCACTGGAAGTGGAAGCAATGCAGCATCTGTTGGGTCGGGTTGAATAAATTCAACCCGACAACACGACCCGTCAACTATTTGACGGGTTGACGGGTTGGGTCGTGTCAACCCGTTTAATAAACGGGTTGACACGACACGACCCGTTTAATAAACGGGTCGTGTCCGGGTTTAGGGTTAACGGGTCAAGCGGGTTAACCCGAACCCGACTCGTTAACCCGTTTTGACAACCCTAGGTTATATGAAGTTTTTCCTAATTAAATTAATTTTTTTTTTATCAACTTACGTTTTCGACATGGTATGATAGTCGAGTTAATTGTTGAGTTTGAATATTGACTTTACAGTTTGAGAATAACTTATTTAAAAACTTGACACAAAACAATTCTTTTGCGCAATCTTATAAGAGTATGACACATGACACATAAGCGTGAAACACAAAAATTAAAAAAAGATAAAAATATCAAATTATTTGCTATTTTCTTCTGCAATCATTGTTTAAACTTTAAAATCTCCGTTTCCCAATTTTAACGCCACATAAATCAAGGCAACCAAAATACTTGAGGGTTACGTGATTTGAGGGGAGGTTTGAAAGCAAACTCGATCTACACCTGTTGAATGATCTAAAGAGAGATAAAGAAAGATGTTTTTAACGTGCTTTTTATTTGTACGAGCTATTAGAGAGGCGATTATTTACTGGTGACATTTTGTCATGGCTCATGAGATTTGTCTCATTGAGCAATTGGATTACTACTTCTTTGGGTTGGAAAGTCACCCGCATATATACCAAGTAGATAGAGAAGAATGCAGCCATTACTCTGTGCAGCTTCCCTCCGATTACATAATCATGATAATTGATAAAGAATAAATAATTATCATCTTTTTAGGAGTCAAAAGCTTTACTTGATTAGGATAATCTTTTAGGAAGGATAATTAATGTTAGATCTCTTTAGTTTTTTAGGTTTCTTTGATTAGGATAAATTACTTCTAACATTTTGATTAGGATAAAATATGTTAGAAGTGATTAAACTACTTCTCTTCCAAAATATGCTTTTGGTGACAATCGGACCACACCTTTGAACTAAGGGTGTACAAGTGATTGATTATTAGTCACTTAATAACAGCTACTGTACGCGGTTGAAAAAAATTGCTATCCGCATAGCGCAATGTGGTTAGCAATTTTAAGGGTAAGCGGAGGCGGTTAATAATCACTAACTGCCTACCCTATATATATATATATCATAAAAATAATATACAAAACAACGTAATTTTGGTCCGTTTGATATAGGGTTTTCATTTTAAATTTAATTAAATAGATATTTACTCATAAATAATAATATTCTGGAGCTTTGTTATATTTTAAAGCTTTCTACTTATTTAAAAAATGTCTAAAACCATCTAAAGTAGGTTCTAAAAAGAGGCTCAAAACACTAAAATAAGCCAATTTCTAAAAAGTAATTATGAGTTTCAATAATTGCTTACCGAAGGTTATTTAAAACTGTTAACTACTTAAGGCGAAGCGGTTACAGTTATAAAAATTTGATAATTGCCTAACGCAATTGTGATTGATGGTTAAAAATAATAATCACTAATTGTAACCATCAGTACATCCCTACTTCGAACCACAGTGGGGTGACGGAATCATCTCGTACACACCTTTTCATCTCGATCAGTCAATTTAACCTTAACATTTCTGGCACGTGCACATTTGCGCACCTTGTTTTGGTAGGCAAGCACGTGTGCACACATTTGATGAATAAAGAAGCACTCAACGAATATTTTAATAGTATCATAAGGGACTTGTTTTTGGTCTTTCCATTTCTGTTGGGGTGCATCACAGACGTGGACTAGAAGCAAAATGAAGCAACTCGGGGCTTTTACCTAATCTCCAACTTTTTCCTCTAATATGATTAAAGGGTGCCTACCATACCCTATTTCAAAAAAGAAGGATCATCCTTTAAATCACTATCAGTGGCTCGTTTGGAAAAAAGAAGTTTTGTTTTGAGTTTTTTTTTTTTGAATAATAATAAAAAATTATTTATGTGATATAAAAGTAAAATGAGATTTGAATTTTTTGTGAGAAAAAAAGTGTAAAAAGCTGTTTGGTTCTTGATGAACTTTTCGGTTTCCTTCTTCAAATTTAGTCTATTAAATTAACATGAATAATGTTACATATTACACTCTTATCTTACTAGACTGTTGTAACAGTTTCCATCTGCTTTTGAATATTTTTTAATAAGAGCTGAATGACATTGTTAGTTTATCACATCAATCCAATAAAATAATGATGTGATATATAGCATTATTCAATTAACATATGTTTAAATTCATGTGATTCATTCAATATATTGAATTGAAAATTGTTTCCCCAAACCAACAATTTAGAGTAAAAACTTTATCCATTAAAATGTGGGCATCTGTGTTACACACCCAATTAAAAGCAAATCTCCTCTCTCTCTCTCTCTCTGTGTCTCTCTCAAGCACGTGCACATGTGCTCACATTTTTTATGTTGGGTAATACTAAAGTAAAAAAGTGAAGCTCAGACTTTGTTTCCTCTTGTCTTTATGAATTGAAATCTGGTGATGCATGCATGATGGCTTATTTGTCTTCTTTGGGTTGGAAAAAAAGATAGCTGATTTCTTCGAGACTAAGAATACACTAGTGCACTTACAAAAAAAGAAAAAAGAAAAAGAAAAGAATAGAGTAGTGCTTGATGGCAAAAAGTAAAGAGAAAAAATAAAAAACAGAAGAAAATGGTGTCATGGTCATACGGTTTAAAGGACAAGGTATCCACGCATGTAAGGCTATCCTTAGCCGAAAGTCCGAATGAAATTACTTTACTTTACTATTCACAAACTTTTATTGCAACGCTAACATTCTGTCCTACTTTGAGAAAGATGATTATTTCAAATAAAATGGATAAATTATAAAGAAGTTTATAAGTCTCGTACTAGTTCTTTACTATATAATATTGGACTTTATAAATAATTATAGCGTGTAACTTCACTAATTTTTTTTTTAAGCGATAACGATAAATATAATTAGAGCTTTTCACGAGTCATTACCAATGATCACATAAATATCTTCAATTGTGCGACGAAGACATCTACAAATGCTAAGAACCTTGACAACTTTAAAATTGATACCTAGAACATGTGAAGTGCTTTAAGATATCAAAGCCAATTATATATTTGGATCAAGATTCTCTCTGTAAATTACACCTTCGCTATCTTCTTTCAATAGTCTTTGTGAGTTATTATTAGTTCTCCATTATTGGCCTTCAGCCGAAATTTATGGTCTGTCACCCTTTTTTATTCTTTGGAAATATTCATAGTTGAATTTGAGGTACAAGATAAGGATATTGATGTGACATAAAAGCAAAAATAATTTTGTTTAAAAAAATGTTCTTATATAATATAATTGGATTTTGAGAAGTATTTTTTTTTTTTTAGTTTGAAGGTTTTTCGATATGATATAAATGGAAAAACAGTTTTTGTATTTTGAATTGTTTATTAATATATTTCGACTTAAAAACAGAAAACAAAGTCGTCATGGATTTCCTTTTCTTTTTGCTTAGGAAAAAAAAAAAACTTTTATATAAGGGTGATATCCTGTTTACTAAGGCACCCAGGCTCCTAAAATTGATCCCCTAGGCATCCCCTAATGCCTAATGAACAGTGTGGAGGCCACATGGTCAAGGGTGGAAATAATCTAGACATCCAGCTATCCAGATTTAGTTTCAGACAAGATTGGATGGCACAATACGAAAAGTGTCATAAATATTCTAGTGATTTTAAACCATTCTACATTTGTCAGCACATCACACTGCCATTTCAAACATGTTGGAGACAAATTTAATGGTATCTGCACAAAAATAGACCCTTCAAGTATTCTACAGAATAACTCTATTTGATGCGAAATAATCCTTCCATTTGGTATTCATCAAGCTCTCCCTGAGCAATGTATGGCATCTTAGGTTCAATTCAACTCTGCATCGTTTTCCAATCATCCAGTCACTTGTATTCATCAAAAAGATCACATAAAAACTTGGGAAGTGTTTTTCATATCTTAAAAACTGTCATCTTTCTATTTGGAATTAAAGCATATATAGGTCAGTACGTTTTGAAACTGACCCACCACCCATCAACCATTCTAAAGATTAACATGTGGAAAATATAATGTACATTTACACATGAAAAGTATAATCTACAGCTACAAAATCACAATCCTGTTCATTACCTGAAGTCTCCCCAATGCTAAATGCAAGGATCAAAACTGAATTCGGATCGAGCTGGTACGCAAAGGCGACCAACTGAACTATAACCAGGTATCGAAAGTAATATTATTATTCTGCTGTGTTTGCCACACCTGACATTCTGGCAAGTTGAGCGCTAACTTGGTAAAGACCATAAAAAACGTTCTCCAACAAATTTTCACTTCCTCTCAACTGAACAGGGAGACCGACATTTTCCAAGCTCTTAAAACCGGTAAATGCACATTGAACCTCTTTCTAAACTGTGCTTGGTACAAGCTCTGTTCTTGTCCTGATCATAGTTTCAGAATCCGCATCTTTATGTTGGATACTCTTTACATCACTTTTGGAAGTTCTTGCTCCTGGAAGATTAAAGGGGGAGTTACTCAAATCAATTATTTTATCCTCTTTGGACCTATCTGAAGATGATTCTGAGCCCGTCAGGATTCGCTTGAGTTGTGACCGCTGGCAGACAATTCGACCCTTGTTCCAGCTGGGGAAAGAAAAGGACGATGACACTTTATCCTGCAGAAATGAATAGGCAGTCTTTGCAATGGGAAAATCTCGTGTAATTGAGCTTTGCTCCATCCGCCCCCTCCTGTTCAATGGAGAATACATCAAGGCTAATCATAAAACTGTGAGCCTTAAGCAATTCAATTGACGGACGTTATGCTTTTAACATTTCTGCCCAAAAGTATAACTAGAGACAAAAAATAAAAAAAGGAAGTGTAAAAATAAAAACCATAATGTGGTAAACATCACCATTCTATAACTTCTACCTTAGTCATCAAGCAAAGAACCTAGAGTCTATCCCAACCCAACCCACAATTTACTTGAATTGTCAATAAATTGCAACATAGGCGATGGTCACATTTATACAAGGACCTACCATCATTGGAGCAATGAGTAACTTCCATGCATATCATGCCTAGAACAGCAGCATTCATATTAATGATATACAGGCCTTGGCTGTGCCATGGCCTGTTCAGCATTGCCAAGTAACTATTCTATTGGACTTCACTTCTACTGAATCACTTTTCTACCAAATTAGAACTCCAAGCAGATGCCAACTGCATAGGCCTGAAAAGGGTTCAATCATGTTCTGAACCGATTTTTTACGCTGCGCCGCATAACAAGTGTAGAACATATTGTACTCAATTACTTTCCATAGTCAAGTAATGCAAGCATACACAGTTAACATTTAAGGCTCTTGCGTGTAGCTGCACATGAGTGTGGTTGAGGTGGAGAGAAGTCATCGCAGAAAATGATACAACATACAATAACCCCATAAAGAGCTCAATGGCAGAGGATAAATGTAGCCAGCCCTAAGTAATTAGGCTGAAAGTCAGTGCAGGAGCAAACCCTCCCTCCCTCTCTCTCTCTTGTATGTGTTCCACAGAAGAATGAAAAGACAAATTGTAAGGAAAAAGCAACTTACACTACAACAACACTTGCTAGTTGAGGAAGATCCTCCCCATTTATAAACATCTCATGCATATTGTTGAGCCAAAGTGATATTGCTGTATATGCTCCACCTTCCCACATCCTGCAAAATGGTCGACATTAAGGTTGAAACAAACTTAACTGAAAGAACACAACTTTGAAGAGAAAATAGTTACTGTGCTACCTGTGTACATCCACACACCACAAAAGTTTATTGTAGCGGAAGAGTTCAGGAAAAATCCCCCTCTTTGATGCTTCATTGAGCACTCTTGCAGCCCGTTCTTTCTGACCCAGCCACCAAAGCGCTTCTAAAAGTGTGTTGTAGAACCTCATTCCCAACCCACATCCTTCAGAGTTAAGTTTGTCAAAGACATACTCTACCATCTGCCAGTTAGAGTCATCATCATAATCTCCCTTGATCATATGCCCAGTCACTTGATGAATACTTGATACCCTATTTGTCAACATCTCATCCAGCAACTCATAGGCATCATCCCACCTGAAAGCAAGGAATCCTAGGGGGTTAAGATGCCAAACAGGCAAATGGATGATTGCTTAACTCTGTAGAATCTATGCAATTCCATGAATTTTTGCTTCATAAGTAATCAAAGTTTAAGAGAAGTTGAACTATTGCACCCCATAAAATCTGGGTTGAATTTATTTTTAAGAATGCACCCAAAATATTAAAGCTTGTTTCCTCTGTACAATGAAGAAAATACACGATTTACAGCCAAGTACAAAAGCTTCATATCATGACTTAGGGCATTTGTTATTCAGCAGTGCCCTAGGGATACAGACACGCTTAAAGAACGGGTATGGTGTGTATATCTATTGTGAGCGCCCGGGCAGAACATAGCATATAAGCCATACTATCACATTAAAGTTGCAGACATTGCTAAACAGAATTTCGCTATTGATTCAGACAGCACTCATCTACAGTGCAAGATTCCAGCACTCATTTAGAGACACCCTTATAGTATGTACACAAGATGGATTTGGATTACTTATATCCTTCTCCAATTTTTGTATTATATCTCACAGGCCCCTCTTATTCACACAAACTGGCAAGTATAAACCGCAATAATTGTAATCATTGTGTTAGAAACTACTCTTGTACCTTTCCGTAAATAGTACAACAAAATGTTGAATTGTTGAAGGAATACTGACCTGTCACTCTTTGCATAAACAGCCAGCATCATGCAATAGCACATGACACTGGGCAATAATCCTGATGCTTTAATTTCCTGGAACTGCTCCACACTCTCATCAACAAGACCTGCAACGCAGTAAACACTTAAAATTGCCTCAAGGGTCCGTTCATCAGGATCACATCTTGCCTTTTCCATCTCAATGTGTGCCTGTATAGCTTCCTCAAATTGACCTCCTTGCCTAAAAGCTTCGATCACACCATTGAAGGAATCCACATTCCGCGCGACACCAGCCTCACCCATTCTGAACAAAATAACTTCACACTCCTTGTATAACCCACCCCTCGCAAATGCATGAATCAATGAGTTGTAGGTTTCAACAGTTGGTGTGCTCCCCACTTCATTCATTGTGTTAAAGGCAACAAGAGCTTCCTCATATAGTCCAGCTTGCCCATATGCTTCAATAACCCCAGTATAAGCCTTAGAACTTGGCACTATCCCTTTCTCATTCATGTTAAGCAAAATTTTCTTGGAATCGTTGTGGAGCCCTCCCTTCCCACAAGCAACTATTATCCCCTCATAAGTTTCCATATCTGGTTCAACATTCTCCTCCACCATATCATGAAACAAAGTCACCACCTCCTTGAAATACCCACCCTCACCAAACACCTGTATCAAAATGTTATAAGTAGCTGCATCCGGCTCTGTATTGCTTGCTTTCATCTCGAGAAAAAGCTCACGAACATCATCATATCTACCATTCCTCCCATACAAATTCAACAAAGTACTATAAGTAGCAGCATTTGGCACACACCCCGCCTGCTGCATCTGCCTAAACACACCCATCGCATCTTTGATTGACCCCAATTGCGCATACGCCTCTAATAACACATTATATGACATTATATCCGGTAAATTCCCTCCCAACTCCATTTCCTTAAGAAGCTCTGAGACCTTCTCCAGCTTACCCAATTTCCCAAACGTCTCAACCAGATAACTATACGTGGTTATATCGGGAACTATCCCCCCCTCATTCATAGTCCTAAACACCATCTCCGCCTCGTCACCTAAACCCCTACTAGCACAAGCACTAAGCAAAGTATTATACGTAACAAGGTCAGGTTGTATCCCTTCATGCCTCATCTCCGCAAACAATCCCAACAAGCCCTCCCAATCCAACCCACCTCTAGCACAAGAATTTATCACAGTGTTATAGGTTAACACGCTCGGCATAATCATTTCCATCTTCATTCTCTCAAGGAGCTCAAGCGAAGTCTCGTACTGACCGTTACGCCCGTACGCGTTGATCACCGCGGTGTAGGAGAACACGGTCCTGGCCACGCCCTGGCTGGGCATTTCGTCGAACACCTCGCGGCACTTATCGAGCAACCCCTCGCGGCCCAGCAGGCTGATCATGATGGTGTAGATGTGCTCGTTGGGCTTGCACCATATCTGGCGCTGCATGTACTTAAAGAGGCGGAGCGAGCGCTGCCAATCGCCGCGTTGAGCGAACTCCTTGAAGACCAGCGCGAAGTCGTTGAGCGAGAGCTTGCTCTTGAACATCTCTAGGCACCGCGCGATGCTGCCACGTGGCGGGAGGCTGCTGAGCTTGTTGATTAGGGTCTCCACGTCGTAGCTGTACTTGCCCTTCTCCACCATAACCGAGGGGTTCCCGAGGACGAGGTCCTTCGCCTTGGCCCTGGCTTTTCCGGTGGTGAATCTCCGGTCGCCGGAGAGGAGTCTTCTGTGGTGGACTGAGAGTTCGGGGTTTTTGGTTGGGAATGTGAAATGGTGGAACTTAGGGTTGGGTCTGAGGAGCAAAGGGTGGGATAAGGAGAGAGAGGGCGAGACAGTCATTTTGGTAGACCGTTAGCATGAGCTTTGGGAAAGCATTTGTGGATTGTTTTGGGGGATTTTCTCGGTTTCTCGCGGCAAAATTTGAAGCTCGAAAAGAGAAAGCAAGTGGAATTTTCTCGGTGGATTATCAGATTTTCAATCTAATTTTGACGGGAAAGTTACAGGGAAGAGAGGACGACAGAGGAGGGAGAGAGCGAGAGCTGAAACTAGCTTTGAAGAAAGACACGTGGATTCTTTATGGATAACAGTGGCAATGGCAATGTGGGGGCGGGTAAACGGGTTATTTGCCCCGTATGGCCCGCGTTTATGGGAGAATACCCGGATATGTTAAATAAGAGATTGTGGGTGACGGTTATGGGCTTTGGTTCTTGGTCGACCCGCGGTTATGTGAACGATTGGCGGTAACAGAATTTTGAACGGGGCTTCTATGGTTGCAGCGGGAAAACGAGGAGGAATAACGATTTAGCGAGGATAGATATATGTTTTTTATTTTTGTTATTATAAATTTTTCAAATGTGCTTATTACACTGTAATTTGTTTAAAATACATGTGATTTACATATACTTTTTTTTTAATTAAAAAAACTGTGAATTACCTACATTTTAAACAAATGTTAGTTTAATTGGGTTAATTTTTTTTTTTTATGAAAACTTCATAAAACTTCCCCTAAACTTTCACACATTTTGAAATAACATTCCAAACTTTAAAAACTCACAATTTAGTGTATCAATCTTTTCATTTTTTCTAATTTCAATGCTGTTAGGAGTTTTAGTTAAATCCTGTCAAAATTTTTATTTTTTTTAAAAAAAAATTATATATATTAAGATTTAGGCGTGAGTATTTTTGTAAATTCTGATAAATCTTGACAATCGCTTAAATCCTTGCAATTTTGTTTCTCTTTTTTTTTTAAAAAAATAAATGATGGGTATTTTAAAAATTTTGACACTCCTCCGTTAGAATTTAACTGGAAATCATAATAGAGTGAAGAAATTAAAAAAAATAATTAGAAATTTAATAAATTAAATTGAGAGTTTTTAACTTTAGATGGTCATTTCAAAATGCGTGAAAATTTAGGAGATTTTCTGAAGTTTTCCTTTTTCAACCTAATTTAATTTTTTTTTTATCCTTTTTTGTTAATTAATTCCCCAATGTTCCTTCTCATTTTCAATTTTTTCTTAAATGAGATCAAATAAGTCTGAAGATTAGACTTGTATCGGGATTAAGGCAAAGCCAATTTTAGTTATCTTAATAGTACACAATTGGATAACTTTTAATTTGATTAAAACCTCGACCATCACATTGTTATTATTATTATTTACTTAAAAGACATGTCAATTGAATATCGTTTACTAACTCAAACTTAATGTCATTTTTATTATCTAATTCATCAACTTAAATATTTTATATATTGTTCAATTCATAATAAATTGAAAATTTTGAACATTATATAAATTAGATAATTATTAATGTAGCCATAATGATATTTGAGAGAGTATGAACAATATAAAGAAAGCTTGTAATCCAATGAATAGTTTATCAAATTTTTTTTCATTGGAAAATTATTGAGTGTAGAATACTTACATGTATTTCCAATATATAACCATATCTTATATGGGTATTTACCTTGTTTGGGGTAAACTTTGTAAGAAGTGTTTTTACTTTTTAAACATTTAAAACACTTTGCAGATAATACTAGTTAGCAAATGTTTTTAGATATAACCCTCACTATCAACACATTTTTCAAAAAAGAAAAAATACAACATAAACAAATTAAATAAAAAAATACAAACACACTTTTTAAAAAATTAAATACAAAACCGAAACAATTTTTTTTTAAAATAAAATACAAAATATTTTTAGAAAACTTCTTACACATTTGTATAAGAATACCTAAAAACACATGCTTATTTTTTCAAATGTAGAGGTTTACCATGTTACTTAATAAACAAAATTTAAAAAGAAAGAAGTGGTCGCATGACCACTTTTAGCTCAACAAAAACAAGGCACCCCTAACTGGACAGGGAGGCTCTAAGAGATATACCTCGATAGTTTTTTTGTTCTTTTTTTTTTTAAAAAAAATAATAAATAAAATTAAATGCTTTTCAATTTTTAATTTGAAGAAGCACTTCTTGGACCCTACAACCAACGTTTTTCAAATGTGAAAAACACTTATAACAAACTTTTATCAAAATCCAAAAGCCAAAACACCTTTTTTTTTTTTTTTTTTTTGAAAACTTTACTAAACAGACTATTGTAACATTGTTGGCATTACTCACTTAACAAATAATGATTGTATTTAACTTATCTAGATTGATTATAAAAAATACAAGGTAATGTGCACATTTGATTAGTTCATGATGAGCTTATTTACATAAATCACCTAAAAAAGAGTAACATTATACATCACCTCCCATCCCCCTCCTATCCCCCTAATCCCTATGTGACATGATCCTTCCAACCAAAACATCAATATTCATACACCAAATACAGCATTAAGGGATTACTCCCAAAAAAATCACACAATTATAATGCTCTATCATAAACAATATATCATTAAAAAAAAAAAACTAATATTTCTCTAAATTAACGTTTACATTTGAGTACTAAAAACGAGAAGAATCTAAATTGATTGGATCCTAAAACTTTGAATAAACTTTGGTGTATTCAATTATCTTAAAGCCCGTTTATCAAAGGCCGTTGGGGCCCTGATATCGAAAGACCACTAGAATATGGTGTACCTTTGAACCCGTTTAGCCATAGAAGATCAACGGAGGCCCATGACTTTTAGCCCAAATTGCGTTGTGCCATGGTAGAGGGGAGGACAACGGTTCATTAGGAGGTGGCACACCAAATAACTCTTGTGCCACGTCACAAAAACCGCCAAGGACCATTCAAAATAACTTTTCTAATACTCCCCATGTCATGTCATGTAACCACCGTGACCACTGAGTGTAACCTCCTTAATATTTTTCAGGGGATATCTCTCATCGTTGCAACTATAAATGGCAGGATCTTATAACCTACATGCAAGATGCGGGAAACTACAACTTATAAATAAAGCGTATACAACTTTATCAAGTATGATTCTTTGCTTCAGCCTGTTTCTCCTTTCCTCATTGTCAATTTAGGCATTGGAAGTAGTTTTCGTTAGCACGCTTGACAAGTTTTCCTACTCATCCTTATCCTTCTTGCATATCTCCTCCATGGAACGTTTGACATATGGTCGCCATATCAATTTTATTTTAAACTCAAATGGATGACTCCTTCCTCACAAAAAAAATTAAAAAAATAAAATAAAAAAAAAAAGAAAAGAAAAGAAAAGAGGATGACTCCTTCAAAGTAAATTCCATAAGAACCTCGCAAGAAAACTAGGAACACCAACTACTGGTTTGTTTCCGTTATTTTAAACTCAATTGGATGACTCCTTCCTCAAAAAAAAAATAAAAAAAATAAAAAAATAAATAAAAAGAAAAGAAAAGAAAAGAGGATGACTCCTTCAAACTAAACTCCATAGGAACCTCGCAAGAAAACTAGGAACACCAACTACCGGTTTGTTTCCGTGTGAAAGTCCTAGAGGGCGTGACACTATCACTATCGTTCTCTTGGTCTGGTCTTCGAGTTTGGACGAGTTTTGACAATTGACATGCCGAGTCTCCCTCAAACATGTGTTTATATTTTCTCCCTCTTAAATCCTCTAAAATCCAAAAGGCCCAAAAACCGTTTTCAGATTGGGACACCGTATTCTGTTCCGCTACCCCACGGTAGGCCCGCAATCACCACCGCCCAACTGTCAGCGCCGCGCTTCCCAAAGCACGGTTTCACCCCCCACCCCCCAAAAAACTTCACCCAACTGCTGCATGCAATGGGCCACGTGTACAACCTCCACGTGTAATTGTATTACCGGTCCATGTCACTACCGTGGGTGGGACCACTGTCTTCGCACGCAACCATAGGGCAAAAACGAAAAAACTGCACCGGTGTTACGGTTTGTCATGTGAGGTGGCAGAGGCGTGATTACGAGGAAGTAGGGAGGGCAATCTGGTAAAAGAGGCGGTGCTTTCAGTTCCTAACAGACAGCTGCTGAAAAAGAAGGGGAAAACAGAACAACCTCCCACCTCGTCTTCACAACCTTGGTCTGAGACAACTGACCAGCAAAGGCTTCTATGCATTAGCGAAAAATGGACGACTCCGAGGTAGAATTTACGAAACTACCACTATCAGAATCTAACCCACCACAACTGTGGGAACCAGTCCATAACCTCCACCACCACCACCACCAACTACCTCTTTTTTTTTTTATTTTTTGATTTTGTGGAATGTTTGAATGGGTTTTTGATTTTGATCTTATTTCTGTTTGTTCCATTGTTTTTCTATGAGTTTTTTGGTAATGGGTTTTGTTTGATTTTCGGTGGTTTTGGTTTTGTTGTTAGAAATTGACGGCTTTGAAGAAGGCCTATGCGGAGATAATCCTCAACACGGCGAAGGAGGCGGCGGCGCGTATTATGGTATCGGAGAAGAGAGCGCTTCGGTATCAGCAGGAGCTCGTCTCGACGAAAGAGGAGGCGCTTCGGATGCTTCTAAGGCTCAAACAGATGTTGGATTCTAAGGTATAATGGGTTTCTACTCAAATGGGGTTGCTTTTTTATTTTGTTCTGGTTTTGATTTTCTTGCTGTTGTTGTGGTGGTGTGAATATCTAGTTTGGTTTTGTTCTGGTTGTGTTTTGTGAGGTGGGTTTGAAGTGAATCTTCTTTTTTTTTTTTGATAAGTAGGTTTAGAGTGAATCTTTGTTTGGTGATGAAAGTTCTGATCTTTACTGAAATTTCCTTGGGCTGCTTTTGTGTTTTTGGTATCAATTGTGGTGTGGATTGCTTAGAAATATTTTAAATTCATCTCGCTCTGTAAGGAGAAAATCTTCTTTCAGTCTGTTTGTGACGTTCTTAAAATTCATATGGTCTATTCTCCTACCCCAAAAAATTAGTGGGCTTGATGGACTGTGGTTGTATTATTTTTGTTCACTCTTGGCAATTTGATGGATGGGTACGAAATGTTTTACTGGGAAATCCCAGCTTCTGTTACTGATGAGTTTTCTCTTTAAAATTTGCTATTAGTTGAAAGTGGACTCTTTTAACGTATGCTTGACTAGCAAATGATGTTGGATTTAGCACAATGTCTTTAGCAAGTCAGACTCATACCTCTTTCTTCAGTTTGATAGGAAAGTAATTTGCGTTTTGTTTCCTAATGCTATTAATTTGAGTGGTTGAACAGACTTGATAAGTCGAATAAGTTGATCTGTCACATGGGCTTGGAAAGAATTTTATGAAATTTCAATCATGTGTTCAACCATCCACGTTTCTATTTCTACTTCTGGTTGTACGTTGATTGCTTTGAAATTAAGAGTCAGTTTTGATGCCAATAAAATTTTGTAGACTTCAAAATTATGGCGGTTGGTTCCTTTGTGTTTGATGTGGTGTCTTTGGCGTGAGAGGAACGCAAGGAGTTTCGATGATAAAGAGATTGGCTTGTTAGAGTTGAAGAGGCGGATGTTGCAAACATTGTTTACTTTGCGAGTGGCTTGAAATACTACGCAGGCTTCTACTTTTGTTGAGTTTTTAGATTTATGTTCCTCTTTCTCCTTAAAATAGTTATCTTGTATACTTTCCGTGTACTAGGATTGCGCCCCTCTGCGCTTTGATTTAATATACATTATACATTACTTATAAAAAAAAAAAAAACAAGTTCAAAATTTATGCACAAACTAGTTTCTGGAAGCTGCTTCCTCTTCAGATCAGCTTAAACGTAGTTAGCGACCATTATGTTGTCTTTTTGGCACTAAAAGTTTCCAGAGTAGAATCTTTCTTAAGATAATCCAGGACCATTTTGCTCTGTCTTCATCTGCTGTTTTTATTGTAGAATCTATGCGCAGAAAATATAGCATTATCTGATTGCGCCATACTTACAGGATACTGAAGTAGAGCTGACTTCCTTGGGTCAACAGAAGAAAATTGAAGAGCTTGAAGCACAGCTCCAGGAAGCTGAGGATATAGTAAGAGACCTTAGAGAAGAGTTGAGAGAAGTGCAGGCTGAATTGGAGAAGGGGACCAAAAGCAACCAACTGCAGCCTTTGAATGAACAAAATTTAGAGGATGATATTGCTATTCAGGAAGAAATATCACAAGAGAATAGACTCACAACTTCTGGGTCTCCATCTTCTTTACCTTGTTCACAACTTCAACCACTCACAACATCTGCCATGAAGAATTTGACATCGAACGGGACATACGAGGGCAATAAGTGCAATAGTGCAAATGACCAGCATATGGATAATTGCTATCTTCCTAACCCTTATTTTGCCTCCATAGTAATGAGAAGCAAAGAGCCTGAGCTGTATAAGAATGGATGCACCCAGAGAATTCGTGCATTTGAGAAGTACCTGTTGGATGGGAAGTTGTCCTTTTCTGGACAAGTAGATGATGCAAAGAATGAAGCATTTACCAGAGGAGACGAAGCTAAAGGGTTGTATAAGACGTCTATTCATAAGGCTGACAGTATGCTTGATGTAGAAGAGAAGAACCAAGATGAACTTAAAGTGATGCATGCAGATGGTAGTCATATCAAAGTGCAGGCTGTTAAATCCTTTCGCCAAAAAAGAAGAAAAAGAGCCACTAGATATAAGAAAAGTAAAGCTCCCTCATGTAAACAAGGTAACGGGCTGTGCTTAATACCTACTCATGAGGCTGAGAATATGCATGGAGTAGAAGAGAAGAACCCAGATGAAGTGAAAGTGATGCAGGCAAGTAGAAGTGATATCCATGTGCAGATTATTAAGTCCTTTTGTAGGAAAAGAAAACGAGCAGCTAGATATGTAAAAGGTAAATCTCCCTCATGTAGGTCTCTTGCTGATCAAGTCATGGAAACATGTCAAGTTTCTGATCTTTCTAACTCCAAAACTTCTCCAGATTCAGTTGATAAAAATGAGGAAGCAGTAGAAAATATTTCTAAGATAATTGAGAATGAAGGTCAAAAGGATCCAGTATCCAGAGTGGTCCCAATGCTACTCTCAGATGCAACTGGTGTGCAATTAGGATCTATTGACGTGACTCAAAATGACATGGAGTTTGTCAAGGCTTGTTGTGTTCGAAACACAATGTACAATGATGCAGCTTTGATAAATAAGTTGGATATGACAAAACAGAAAAGTTTATCTGCAGAGAATTCGGAGGTTCAAGGTTGCAGAACAGATGTTGAGACATGTGATGAGTCCTTAGTTAACTCAGATCTGAAAGCATCAGATTCACATGATGCAGTTAGTCAAACTGTAAATAATAGGTTTCTCAAGTATACATTCCGAAGAAAACGCAAGAAGGAATCTTTAAGCAGCCCCAATGGTGATTCATCTCTTGACAATAGCACTGTAAAGAGAAAGACGGGGGAGAAACAGAATGGTTCTCTGGAACCACAGAATTCTAGCTTGATAACAGAATCGTCTCGAGACAGTCGGCGACGAGCACAGGTTGCTCGTCAGGTTAGTGATATATTTATGTGTGTGTGAACTTTTTGTTGTGTGAGCATATGCTTGTGCTAACTCTAAAAATAATATGACAATTACATATAGAACCCAAATGTTTATCTAGCTGTGTTTAGCGTAAATGATTTTATGAGTTTCAGATTGCCTTATCATATCCTGTGGCCCTAGTTATGCTATATGGTTAGCCTATAGTCCTCTGCCCTACAAATGTACTCTTACAGATGCAACTGATCTTTCAGATTGCCTAAGATCTTATTTGATTGAATATTCGACGAGGAGAATTGCTCTTACCCCATTAGTGATTAGTTATTATGTGGATATCTCCTTTAGTATGATCTTTCTATGTTGTGTTTTAAATAGTTTAAGGCCATCTTTAAGCAAATGACCCTGTCCATTATGATTGTTCTTTTTCCTGGACTCATTGGATGCTCTAAAATGTTTCAAATATGTAGCAGAGGCACTGTTTAATTACCTTTAACTGAAACATCAATGCTTAGTTTCCATATTAGCTACATGGCATTAAAAAAAAAAAAATCAGTGATGAGTTTTAGTTAATCTGGATTGTAGAATAATCAGACCTGCATTGATCTTTGAAATAGAAAACTTTTACTTCCCTAGAATTTGAGAACCTCTCAGGAAACTTTGGATAGCTAAATATGGATTGGATCCCTTGCATGCAATATATATTGTTCTTTAATTTCATTTCTTTTATTTAATGTATTCCAAATTGGGATACATAATTTATGTTTCCTTGCCATTGATATTAGTGAGAAAAAAAGGTTACTTTGGGAGCATTTCAAGTTAAGGAGAACAAAAAACACATGATCACGGGCGGAACCAGGATATTTTTTGTGTTGGGGTACGAACTTATGTAAATAAATAAATACATAGACAATCTATGTGTGTGTGCGTGCACGTTTATGTAAAATAAAAACATAAAAGTCTTAAACTTAATTCCATACTAAATCAAAAGTTATAACTGTATACAAAAGTTATGTGTTGATAAAATCATCTTTAAAAAGAACTTCCTTTTCGTCTACAAAAGTTTTCTATAAACAAAGTCCAAAAAAGAACTTGGCATCCCCTTCGAATTATACTTGACGAAGGTCTTTCATAGAATGAAATTAACTCATTATCATCTTTGTAGTGAAATCCGTAGCAATTTTTTTCTCAATATAAAATACTAAATGATATGCTAGAAACTCATCTTCTATTCTAATATGTAATCTAGTTTTTACAAGTTTCTTGGCAGACAAAACTTGTTTAGTAGTGGCAAGAGAAACAAGAATCAACACTAGACGAATCAAGTTGTCATCAAATGATAGATCTTTGACTTTCTCAAAATTGCTAATCCTTTGAATAACTTAGATAAAGTAGACATTTTTGAAAATCTGAATGGTTTGTCACATCAAGTTCATAATGCTGCAATTGAAATCTCAAATAGATTTTTTCTTGCTTAGTGAAATCTTGAGGATAAAACTTCTCAACTAAGTTGCATATATCACCAATCTTAAATGATTTGTATGCATCTTTAGGGCTTAAAACAACGTTAAGAATAAAAAGTTTTACTGCATGCTCACTAAATCTATTTATTCAATTGTTGCAATTGCAAGTAAATACATTGCAACAGTAAATACATTCTAAAAATGATGCTCCATTGTTATTGAAGATTCCTCATCTTGGTGATGGGATATACCTCGAGCTCTAGTGTAACAAGCATTCATATTAGGAACATCAAATGATGTTAATACCATAATACCATGTAAGCCACTTTGACATCACCATGTTGAGAATAGTTGATTATCTCAATTGAGATAGTGTCGAAAATTGAGTAAGTTTCACCAAACATTCTTATCAAGCTACAAACATACTGAAAATGAGAAGACCATCGAGTATCTCCAGCTCGTTGCAAGGCACCAATTTGGTTTGTTCCTCGTCTAGTCTCAATTTCATTAGAAACAATCATACTTTCAATCTTAGCAGTTTGAGCAAATTGCAATTCATCATTACGTTTTGAAGAACCAACAACAATACTGATAATAAAAGTCAAATGGATAAAGAACTAATGAACATATTTTGTTTCTTTAGACGCTACAACTAAAGCTAATTGTAGCTTATGAGCCGAGTAACGTACATAATCATAAAAATAAAGCTTATAGCCCATTCCATTCACAACACATATTACTATCTCCATCATATTCCTTATCTCGAATATTCTCAATTTGGAGGTTGTAACGAGAAATACATTACATATATCTTTTTTTAAACTTAATGCAGTAGTATCTTTGACATATACAATATAAAATAATCTCTCCCTAATGAAACCATCTTTATCAACAAACCTCAAAATAATAGCCATTTGTTCCATTTCGACTCATCTTGAGCTTCATCAATGAGAATGCAAAATTTGGCATCGCTAATTTCTTCGCGAATTACATCTTGTACTTTACTTGCAAGGATATGCAAAATATCTTTTTGAATTTTGGGTGATGCATATTTGCCATTCTGTTGAGCATTTTCCAAAACAAACCCAATAACTTTATCATTATAAGAGCTTTATCAATTCAATGAAGTTACCCTAATTTTTTTGTCAGATCTTTCATCATAACCTCTAAACACACATACTTTGAATGCTAGCCATTGAACACTACCTACTGAGATTTTGGGCCAAATTCTCCATTTCTTGTGATGATTGTTTTTCAATTAACCCGCCAATATGCCACGAATAATTCATTAGATCCTCACAACATTTCACAACAATTTAATGCGGTGAATTTTGATCTTTTCTCACATGTCCTATTAAAGGGCAATTCATTCCATCATTCACCTTTTTTCAATTGTCAAAACCTTTTAACTATAAATGCATCTGATCCTGGACGACCTGCGATATCTTAGAAAAAAACGTACCATGGAAGACAAAATATGACATTCTTTGAGGGTGAATACTCTAACCAATTTGAGTATGTTTTGAACTAAGAAGCTTGAAATCGACGATGATGATTATTCGGTTCTGAATATGAATATTCTAAAAGCTTGAGTTGCTATGGGCTTGCTTTAAGATAAGCACGTTGGATTTCATCTTGTAAGTTAATAAGAAATTCTCATATTTCAAGACGTAATCCTCAATCACGTTCCAAAGAGGTAGCATCCACTTCCTTAGGTTGGATTCTTATATATTTAGAAGGCTACTCATTGGTTATTGGTTTCTTAGTGGTTTCTGTTGCCTTCTTTCATCTTTTGTTTATTGATAATACTCTGATTTTTTGTGATGCTTATTCTTCTCATTGGCGCCATCTTTGGAGCTTATTTATGTGTTTTGAAGATGTGTCAGCTGTAACGGTTAATTTAGTCAAGTTAGAATTGGTTCGGTAATGTTTCTTAGGTGAGAGGTTGGCCCGTAGTTTAGGATGTGGGGTTTCCTCTCTGCCGATCAAGTATCTTGGTTTTTCATTGGGGGCTTCCTACAAGGCTAAACATATCTGGGATGGTGTTATTGAGAAGCTGGAATATAGGTTGGCTAGTTGGAAATGATGTATTTGTCCAAGGGTGGTAGGGTTATCCTCATCTAGAGTACCCTCGCAAATCTGCCTACATATTACATGTCTCTCTTCCTTCTTCCGGTAAGTGTTGCTAGCCGCATTGAGAAGATTCAACGTGATTTCCTATGGGGTGGGTTAGGTGAAGAGTTCAAATATTATCTGGTGAGTTGGTCCAAGGTCTGTTTTCCTATCTCTGAGGAAGAGTTGGGTGTCAGGCATTTGATGGTGTTTAATCGTGCTCTCTTAGGTAAATGGTTGTTGCGTTATGAGCTTGAGAGAAGCTTGGTGGAGATTAGCAGTGGACTCTAAATATGGTAGCTTATGGGAGGGAGGTGTTCTCTTGCCTTTGCAGGAGCTTTTGGGGTGGGCTTGTGGAAGAATTATCAGGAAAGGGTGTAAAAAATTCTCTAGTTCTACGAGATTTTTGGTGGGGGATAGTTCTAGGATTAGCTTTTGGTAGGATAAGTGGTGTGGGGATGTGGCTCTTAAGGTTGCTTTTCCAGTCTTATATGGCCTCGCTTGTGCGAAGGGCACCTCTATTGCGGCTAATTTGGAGATCTTGGGCGGCTTCAACCAGTGGAATGTGAGCTTTGCTAGAATGGCACATAACTGAGAGGTGGATTTTTTGCTTCATTCTTCCAGGTGTTGCATTCAGCTTCTGTGAGAAGAGGTTGTGTAGATTAGCTGTGGTGGGTTCTTGCCAAAAAAAGTTTGTTTAAAGTCAAATCCTTCTATAGCTCTTTTGTAGCTCGTGAAGCTTATTGCTTTCCCTGAAAGAGTGTTTGGCGGACTCCCGCTACCTCGAGGGCGGTCTCCTTTGCTTGGTCGACGGATTAGGCAAGATTCTCACCTTGGATAACCTCAGTAGGCGGCACGTCATCATGATGGATAGATGTTGCATGTGCAAGAGTAATGGGAGTTCTATGGACCATCTCCTTCTTCATTGAGATGTGGCTTTCGCCATTTGAAGCGTTTTTTTCAGTTGTTTTGGGTTATGTATAGATGTGTTGTTTATCTATATGATTGTTGGTGATCTTTTGGCAGGCCAAGGAGTGCTGTGGTGTGGAAAATGGTGTCTACGTGCATTTTTTGGTGTTTGTGGAGGGAAATGAATGATAGGAACTTTGAGGATAGGTAGAGGTTGTTTGGGGAAATATTATCTTTGTTTTACGATACTTTGTATCTTTGGACTGCGATGTTCTTTTTTCCACTGTCGCTTAGTTATAGTGATTTTCTTGTTCGTTTTGTTCTCCTTAATTAGGTGTTTCTTTCTGTGTACTTAGGGGCGCAGTATGTTTTTTATGAGATTGGTTTATTACTTATAAAAAAAAAAAAAATTCTTAAAGAATGAATCGATTGTTTTTGGTTTACCCATATTTTTCTAAGTTTTAAGAAAAATTTATGGATAAATAATTAACCTGAAAAAGTATTTAGAAGTATAAGATTTTTGCTAGAATTTTTTACTCTTGTTCTTATTAACACTAACAAGCGAAAGAACAACAAATAAATTAATCAAATCAAACCCATAAATTAACAAAAAAAAAAAAAATCCAACAATCAAGTTAACAATTTGAAATCTTAATCTAAGTGCATCACAAACTCATAATAATATAAACTACTAGTAAAATAAGCTAAGCACAATTAATAGGATCCAAGAAAAAGTGGTACATTTCAGTGTTATCTCGCGGGATTTCTTGAAAACAAACTAAATAATTAGGTGCTAGTCGAATGCTGCAAAACCTTAACACCAAAAACTGAATTAGAAGAAGAAAGGAAGGACCACAATAAAAAATGAAGAAAAGACAACTGAAAATGAAAACAAAAAATCCTCTATTTCGTCACTCTTTTCTTTTGGAACTTGTATTTTATTTCATTAGACTCTTTTTGTCATTTTTGACAAAAGAAAATGTGAAACACTTATACAATTGCTAGAAAATTATTCTCTATTTTGTTTGCCATGCGTCAAGGCTCAAGGCTTCAAGTAATAAGCTAGTAAGCCACTAGAATCAATTGTCAAGAAAAGTGAGGACATGTGTAAAGAACACACACATGCCACATTCAACAAAACATAAAACCTTGAGAAATGCTTGTTATCCAACTTTTTTTTTTTTTTTTTTATAAAAAAAGTTTCCTTTTGCATTTCTAGGGCTCATTTTTGTCTACATATGAAAAGTTGGACAAAGATGGAGAAAAAAATTGGACAACAAGCATTTCTCTAAAAGCTTTCCTCGGTAAAACAATGTAATCAATTACTAGGAGTCAAGTTGTGAAGCAAACCTTTGTAGGACCAAAGTCCAATTGTCCAAACTACCCTAAGAACAAGGTGCTATTACATGTTTACATCTCACAGCTTACAATAATAAGAGGTACAAATCAGTATTTATCTCACACTTGATTCACATCCTCATTAGCAACAAAAATGAAAAAGTAGCCAAAAAACGAGAATGCCAGAAAAACAACATACATAAGAACAAAAAGAACTCACGGTGGCCGGTGGTGCATGGATGGTTGGGCTGTTGTCCGGATGTGGGATTCTCACTTCTGTTTTCTCATCTCTGACTTGATTCCATGGAAAAATGTTTAACGCCAAAAAGAAACGATACATTATTATAAGAGATTAAGAGCATTAGAGGCTAGAGCAGTAGCTGTGGAAAAGTATTTTCCTCTCTCTCTCTCACCTTTTTCCAGAAAAGATTTGAATTTTTTTTTTAAAGCTCTATTTGGTTGTGAGAACAGCTACCATGAGTGAAGATTCAAGCTTCCCAAAGCAGACAACTAGAAGTCTGAGCGATTTCGGTGTCGAGGCATGACCGCATGGGGAGCCTGGCTTTCTGAGGTCTGATCGATTTCCACAACTGGCTTCTCTTTTTCCTAGGGGAGATCGAGAAAGATTTGAGAGTAACAGAGGAAAAAAATTTGTTGCAAAATGCCGCTTGCTTCCTGTGCAGTGTGAAGATTTGCCAAATCAAATCAAATTATGTACACTGTACTCGCTTTTTAAAAAAGTCATAACCTTTGCTTCGTTGTTTTGCTCCAAAATAGGTAGTGTTGGAGAGGCCATCCACGTTTAAAATTTAAAAAAGATTTGACATAAGAGTAGTAGAGTAGAACACCGAAATCATCTGGGAGGTGAAAAGTTAACATTGACGGGGGCCATGGTATAGAAAATAGTATTTTTATAGGGATTGTAAAAACCCCCCAACTACCAATTAGGCTCGCGCCTGTTGACATATATAGATCATGCTACTATGTGGCTTGAAGCAGTAGCATAACTGTGTACTTCAATGTGTATGCTATTAATGTGGTGTGCTTAAAAACATGTTTATTGTGTCAATCAATGTGAGTGCAAACTGATGATGAAATTTAGAGTACTCAGGAACAATTTTCTATCAAGTTTTGGAAACCAGATTAATCTTAAGTTCAGAAGCCTGAATTTGGGGAAGCAATAAGGAAAAAGTCAATCTTCTGCTGGTTGTAATGTGAGAACTATGCTGCGTCCCAACTTCTAGTAATGAAAGCTTGGATGATGCTCCTTGTATGGCTGTAACATCCCTGTTGGCTGTTTTATTCCTCATGATATTTATGCGGTTCAGTGGTGTGATAAGAATTATGTGGTAGTTTCAGAGTTATGCCTATGGAGTTTTATATTTCTGCATTTTTTTTTTCTGCAGCTTCTATCTTTATCGGAGAAGAAGTGGCAGCAGTAGATCTGGCAATTGACATACGCAAGGATATTGACTTGGAGTGGAAATCAAATACAGTCCTGCTGCTGTATAATTTTGGAGAGGTGTTTGATCAAAAATTAGACAAACAGGCAGTGCCTTATCAAGAAAGAGCTATATAGATCCCTGAATAATGCATGAGCATCATTTATCCATTTAGTTATATCAGTATTGCCGTCTTTCTCTGATCTTTCTCTTTTGCATAATATCAAAAGTTAATAGCTTATATTGCAATTGGCATTGTTGTCCATCTTGGACCAATTCTATCTAAATGATGGCGTTACAATTTTACCTAACACTCTAACAGGTTCCTACGAATATATATGCCAGTGCTTTGACCTCTTGAATTATGGACTATAACTAAACCTTTTGAGGGTGCAAAAAAGGCTCTAATTTGGTCAACAGAGGAGCAATTCAAAGAGGCTTTGAAGCACTCATTGGAATTTGAGTAGGGGTTTCCCCTGCTTAAAATCTTCTCTCTTTTCTAAACTGTCATACATGGAGTTAACAATCTCTGTTGTTAGTGTCCTTCAATATCTGGATGACAAGCAGAAATCTGCATTTTTCCATACTGGTATTCTGTAGTGGAAATTAAAATGTTTTTGAGCAGAAATCTGCCCTTTTCCATAGGGGTATTCTGGATGACAAGCAGAAATCTGCACTTTTCTATAGGTGTTTGGTCATGTATTCTAAAATGTTGAAGACCAAGAATAGAATAAGAGGATTCAAAGAATGGGATCCAATCTACTCTATCTTCTACTGTTGGAACATCATCCTATTGAACTTCCATTTGTAAAAGCAAAACACAAGGCAATCTTTTGTCCTAGAAGGAAGAAAGTTTCTAGGAAACGATTTTTGAAGCTCCAATATGTGACCTCCTGCTATCAGTACTGGGACATTTTGACCTTAATTACAACAGTAGTGAACTTCCATTTGCACCCATTGATAATGGTCAAACCGATAGTGGTTTAGTGACAACATCATACTTGATTACTTAACAGTGGTTGTTTGCAGAACCCAAAAGCTTCCCCTATATCTTACATGGTCTACGACTATGCACAATTTTATTTTGAAAAAGATAAATTTAAAATTTACAAATTTCAAATTGAGGATGTGTCAAAGCATGTGTTAGAGATTAATTATTAATGGGTTACACCCTGTAATTCTTTCTCAGTCGGGCCTGAACTGAATAGCAAAGCAAGTATAAATATTGGCTTTTTGACCCCATCGTAGGGTGAATTTTGAAAGATATGAAAGATCTCATTGCAAGCCGTACATACAATTAATTATTAATGAGATAACATATAGTTGTAAAATTTTACAATTTTTTCTCACTCTATAAATAGTTCAAATTAAATTAAAAAATTTATTATTGTATGTGAAATGGGTGATATTTTATCAATCTTGATAGACCAATGTTCTTTCATAAATTATTATATACCAATATATCAAATAACAATTTTTCGGAATGTATACCAAATTAGTGGCTCACCACCAGTTGAGTTAGCTTTTATTTTCTCCAATTTGTAGCTTAGATTTTGCCATGTCAAGACTTGGTTCGTGCTTTTTGTGAAAAAAATCTGTTTGGGATTACGATTTTAAAATGTGTAATTTAAAAATGTAATTTTTTAAAGACGCAGTTAAATGTTTGGTAAAATTATAATTTAACCTTCAAAATGCCTTTTTAAAAATGTACCCCTTAACTGCAATGTGAAAACGTAAATTCTTTTACATTTTTAAATCGTAATCTTTAAAAAACGTATTCACAAACAATGCACTTTTTGTGATTTTATTTAAAATCATACTTTTATTCTTTAAAATTGCAATGCCAAATGCAACTTGTTGATAAAAATTATAATTTTCAAACCTATTTAAAAGTCTATAATAATTTTGATTGGTACGTATTTAAACACTAAAATCAACTAAAGTCGTGTTTCTAAACCATCGATTTAAAAATTAGCTTATATTTTTTAAAAATTTCAAAATATGATAATTTTTCAGCAAAGTTATTTATACAAAAAAAAAAAAAAAAAAAAAACAAAACAAAACAAAAATCCTTGCCTGTGGTAGCCAAAAAGGGGATGTCCCATTTTCTTGTGTTGGAAAGCTTAAGCTGCCTTCTGAGTGAGACCGGGCAAAGACGAAGAATTGTACGAACCGCAAAGAAAGCCTGAAATAGAGAAGCGGAGCAACACAGGGAGAGATGGGGATAGCGAGTAGGGCAGGAGATTGGGCATTCAAGGCCTTCACGGCGGGTCTCGGCGTCACCACCATTTACCTCACAGCCACTTTCTCTGTCAACGTCTACCGAGGCCTTGCCTGGCACAAAGCTCAATCCGTGCGTACCCTTTTGTTGTTTTCTTTCTTTTTCTTTTTCTCTTTTTCGTTCTGGGTTTCTCATTTACTGGTTGATTGAATGGAAGCTGACCTAGTTGCTTATATTCGTTTATTATGCTGTCTCCGATTTATTTCAGTTGGATCAGATTGCTTTTTCACAGTTTTGGTAGTGATTGTGCTGTTAAATATGGTTGTTGATTGGTGGTACTTTTATAATTTTTGGACAATTTGTAAACTTTCTGTGTGAAGGCTTCAATGCAATTCTAATTTTCTTCGGCAATCCATGCTTTGCTTTATTCATTATTGAAAATTTTCATGCTTTAGGGTTTTAATAAGATAAAATGTATAACTATTTACATAACCTGAAAACCGTGGTGTTGTTGCATTTTGCTGATATATACATAGCCTGTCCATATGCTTGCTCTACTCAATATGTTAAGACTTGATTGCCATTAACACTGGGTTGCTGTTAGCATGTCATATGTTATCATGCGAAAGAGTATATGCAGGAGCTTTTTTTTTTTTTTCTTTCTTTCTTTCTTTTGATATAGAGATAATTAGGTTTTTATTTAGAAAACGATGTGGAGCACGAGCAAGTGTTATAGTTGTTAGATATCTGAAAATATCATGTGGATAATCTACTGTTTATATGAATTATGAAAAGAAAAGAATGTGAAGCAGTAGCCCTGAATTAAAGTCATGGCCAAGAATGTCTATGGCTTCGAATGATTGACTTACAAATTTGTAAATCCTTTGAATTGTAGCCTGAAAGAGCACTTGGATACCTGAATACCTAGGAATTTGGAAGCAGAGGATATAGGCAGTTTCATTAACACACTTAGATGTCTTACTTTAGAACTAATTTGTTTAAGTAGAGTTGATTGTTTGTTATGTTGATGCAACAATTTTGTATTCATTAAACTATTTAGAAAAATGCTATATACCCACATTTTTATCCTATAATGCTGACGTAGCAGTCCCAACAACCATTGTAATTTATTTATTTATTTTTATGTTTTTTTAACAATGATTAATCCAATGGTAGTTAGGACTGACACGTCAACATTGTGGGAAAAAATATAGTTTCTAGCATTATTCAGTTATTTAATCAATCCTCTCGCAATATAATTCTTATGCAAAAGTGGTAGGAATTAATTACATGGTCAAGCATCTGAAATCTCATGTAATTATAAGAAGTTGGAAACCTTGGTTTCTAGTGTGCTGATTATAGAATAATACACTTGCTTGTCCCTCCTAGTTCTTGATTTTCACCTCTATTGTTAAGAGTTTGAAGCCTTAGGTTGTAGTAGCTTGCTGATTATGGATTATAGAACACACACATTCTTGTCTCTTTTTTCTTAATACATTCTGCTGCTATTAGGGGTGCTTAGTGGGAAGGTTATAACTGGCCCGTCTACCAGGCTCGCCCACCAGGAAGGGTAATGGTGAATTTTTTCCCCGGGTGGGCGGAATATTTTTTTAAGAACTGCCCAAAACGGGCGGATAGTGAGTAAGGGTATGCGGTTGTGGATACTACCTGCCCGCCTGCCCATTTAATATTATATTATATTATAATATATATTATATATAATATCTAATATATTTAGATATAGATAGAATAAAGATATTAGATGTATTTGTCCAATTTCCCCTTTCTCCTCTCCTTGGGGCCAATTAATTATAAAAAAATAATTTATATATAATATATTTAAAAATATAATCAGTTAGAAAGTCAAAATAAACTTTTTTTTTTCTCTCTCTTTCTTTCCCTCGTGAACTCTCTCCTTCACTTTTGCTCCACCTGAAGAGGTGGTGCTTAGGACTGGGTATCGGTTAATTCGGTGTTGGTAGAGCCTATTTCGACTACTGAACCGAAATTTTCGGTTAATTCGGTTAAGCGGTTAAACGGTTAATTATCGGTCGGTTAAACAGTTAAGCAGTTAATTATCGGTCAATTAAGCGGTTAATTATCGGTTAAGACCGTGCTGAGAGAGAGAGAGAGAAAGACTGTGACTCTGTGAGAGGCTCTAAAACTGAGAGAGAGAGAGAGAGAGACCGTGATCCGTGACTATGAGAGACTAAGAAAGAGAGTTTGGAGTCTTTGGACCTGCTGGTGCATGTTAGATGACCTGGACCTACTGGTGCATGCTAGAGTTGGGCATGCTGGTGCAACGCGAAGAAATGAGGAGATTGAGAGTCTGAGACAATGGATGGGTGGCTGGGTGTAACTGTGTAGGGGTTAGGGTTACAAAATGTGAAAAAAAAACTAAAAAGAGTCAAAACGGTGGTGTTTTGATTAAAAAAAAATTATAAACTTTCAAAACGATGTCGTTTTGATTAAAAAAAATTAAAAAATATATATGTGGGTTCGGTTAATTCGGTTAACCGATAAAATAAAATTTATACCGATTAACCGATTTAATTGAATTTCGGTATAGATTTTTATACCGACTACCGAATCGATAATAGTCGGTTACGGTTCGGTAGCGGTCGGTAGGTGGTTAACGGTTAATTTGCCCACCCTTAATGGTGCTCCACCAAGAGCGCCGCCCCCTACCCTTCCTCTTCCCCTCCCTTCCCCTCCTCTTTCTCTCTTTTCCTCTCCTCGATTCTCCTTTCCTTCCTCCTCCCTTCATCCGGCAGCCATGTCCCCTCCTACCATCCATTGCTGCCACCTTCTCCTCCTTCTCTTTCTCCCCTTTCCACTCCTTCCCCTATCTACTTTCCTTCCTCCTCCCTCCATCCCGCAACCACCTTCCCCTCCTCCTCCTCGCTTTTCCTCTCCTTCCCCTTTCTCCTTTCCTTCCTCCCTGCGTCCAGCAGCCACCTCCCCCCCAAATGTCCATTTCTGCCACCTTCCACCCCCCTACTTTCTTCCCCCAGAGGCCCACAGGTTAAACAGACGGGACCTAAAAAAAAACCCATTAGCTGGGAGCAATTATGGCCGGTCTCCACCCCCCGTAGATGGGCAAGTGGTTCCTGAAACTGCCCCATTGGGGGGCAGATACGGGGCCGGGTAGGGCTGAAATCTGCCCGTAGGGGGCAGTGCTCAGCCCTAGCTGCTATCCACTTCTAATATCTGGTTCTGTACATTTCCTTTGCTGCACCAATAATCAGAAATATTTTAGTTAAATTCTTAACATTTAGCAAGGCCATCTAGCAGTACTTAAAAAAGGAAAAAGAAGATTACTTTTTCCGATTTTTTATAGATAAATACAGCTTAGTCACCTATACGGGATTGAACATGTGGCCTTGTCCTCCACTCTTATTTATGGAGGATATTTCATTTGGCCTAGAGGGTGAGGTTCTGGATTCAAGACCATTACGTAGTATTTAACTTACCAATAGAAAATTGTACTTTTGAATTGTAAAGTGACTTTGTTAGAGTGAGGAGTACATGTGCACTGTTGTTGAGCCATAAATCTATGCAGTGGTGGAAACATTCTGTGTTAGATCACCCTATTGCATACAAGCTACTTGTTCGGGTGTTATCAACTTAATCATTTTTGAATATGTGGAATTCTATTTGAGATTGCTATTTAGAAAATTTTGATAGCTGTTATGCTACTACATTTAATTTTCCAAGAAAAATATGCTTTTATTCTAGTGCATAATCTTTTAGCATAGAATGTTCTCGCAAGTTATTCCTGTCAAATTACTTTTAACGGACAGCTGTATAACCAAGACTCAGCATTTTTTTTCTGCAGAAAACCGAGAAGCAAAGCTCCAATGAGCAAGCCCCATGACTTGAAATTTTGCTGCCATCTTGAATCCTATATGTTACCTTTTTGTCTCCTTGAATGTACAATATCAACATTCATTTTCGGTCTATATTGTTTCATCTGATAACGTTAAATGTCTGGCCAATAAGCCTCAACCACTTGGATTAACTTTCCAAATTTTGTGGAGATCTTTGTCATTTGGATATAGCCATTTGGTACAATTGTCTCTTGAACTGAACATTATTTTGGTTTACCGTGGATAATGCATGCACTTTTTTTTTTTTCTTTTTGCTGCCCTGCACAAATACCACTGCTAGAAATTAATTTGGATTTTTTTTTTTGGTTCTTTCAAATTGTGAGTAGTTACCCCACATTAGGTCTTAAATTTGATAACCGATGTCGGTAGTTGGCTGCCTAAGCAAAGACATCATGGGCAATTTGCTTGTAGCGAACGCGGACGATGTTGCTCGATTATTGTGTTTTTGCCAAAACAAGGCGGTGAATATACTTGGATTTTGTAATGATTCATGGCAAATGCTAACCGTACTTAGACCATTTCTAATGGATTTAGTCAATTTACATTTTTAGTTAAAACTAGTTGGGACAAGCACTTGAAATGCACATGCTTGGTTGGTTCCTAGTGTTATATATTATTATAATTGTTAATATTATAATTTATTAACATAGATTTATTATTTTATATTTTAGAGTAAATTTAATATCTAGATTATACTAAAAGAAAATGAAAGAAAATTAATTTAGATAGCACACATGTTAGTTCAAATCAAAGGGTATTGAAAAATATATAGTACATTTAGGAAAAATTATAATTTACCCCCCCAATGTTTGGGGCGATTCTCAAATTCTACCCCCAATGTTAAAAAATTCACAATGTGCCCCCTCAATGTTTAAAAAAAAATCAATTCGACCCTTTCGTTATCTAAAACCGTCTAACTTGCCGGATTTACTGTTCATTCGATTTATATTATTATTTTTTTTACTGTTCACGGTTTTTACCCATTTTAAAAAAAAAATTAAAAAAAATTAAATTTTTTTTTTTTAAAAAAATAGACGGTTAACCATGAACAGTAAAAATAATAATAAAAAATTCGAATGAACAGTAAATCCGCAAGTTAAACGGTTTTAGGTAACGGAATGGCCGAATTGATTTTTTTTTTAAACATTGAGGGGGCACATTGTGAATTTTTTACATTGGGGCTAAATTGAAAATCGCCCAAACATTGGGGGGGTAAAAAGTAATTTTCCCTACATTTATGTTTATGGTGTTTTTTTGATGTTTTATTTCTAATAGTGAAGTGCAATTATGATATGATTTTGTATATAAGTTTATGTATCTCATTCTTAATGAGGATTGTCTTGTTTCAAATTGATGGGGACATAAATCAGAGGAAAATAAAAGAATATAAATCGGAGGAATATAATCCTACATGCGTAGCCCTCCAATCACATACAATTACATGTTTTTATATCATACCCATGTTCTTATATCAACTACATTTCATATTTTCTGTTGAGTGATAACATTTTTTGTTTTATTGCTAAATGATATTTCAATCTTTGTGTATCTATTGGATTTTTTTTGTGCTTGTGTTATGGGAGCTAGTTATGCCATTGATTTTTTATTCAAGGAGTTTTATTTTTTATTCAAGAAGTTTTCGTGATGTAGCACTTCACATTACAAAATTTTGTAGAAGTAGAGTCCTCCACCACATAAAAGTTTTTCCACATCCAAGAATTATCACTTAAGAACGTCATCTTACAAAGATAATGTTAAACATTCAAATAAGATATTATATTGAATTGTATTGAATTTCAATCTCGTTGTATTTATCAGTAGTTATAAGGTGTACACATTTTGAGTACAATATGAAGTTTACTTCCATGTTTAAAGCAGCATACATGAAGAGGAAAAATAAAAATAAAGATATAAACATATGAATGGAATTCACAAATATGTTAATTATATGAAGGAGAGAGATATGAAAATTTGAGATTCACGTGTGAAGAAACTAAAAGAATAAAAAATATAAATTATCATTCATTATACTAATGAAAATAACAAAAAATTATAGAATATTTCCGTAGGGCTTTTTTTTTTTTTTTTTTTTTTTGGTGCTATGTTCATGCCCTTGTAATGATTGGAAAATTCAAATGAATTAAATTGTCCAAAGACTTCATGGCAAAAATATATAATATTTTAAGGAATTATATATAATATATTGTTTACCCAATTGTTTAGTGTACAATGCAAAGCAAAACAGGACCAAAAATAAAAAATAAATAAATTAAGCAAAACAATTAAGTAAAGCAATATAAAAGACATGGGGGAATAATTTCTACATTCTATACCCAAATCAAACCTCTCGTAAATCCAAACAAGATCTAAACAAAATGCAAAGTACAAAACATATAAAATACAGACAGTTTGTAAGGAAAAATCTAAAACCCTCTATTGTACTAAGAGTAATTATATATGTCACCCTCCATATCTACCTTGTGTCAATAAAAACTAATTTGGCTTTTAAAATTACTATTAAATTTATGATTGATCATTATTGACTTTTGATCTAATTATGCTTTTAAAAGTCACGTCACTTTTGGAAGACACAAGGTAAACATGAAGGGTGACTTGTATCATTACTCTTGCACTAAATACAAGTGTTTTTCGAAAATCTGTACCAGAATGTGTATAAATATTACAGTGCCTTTTTTTTTTTTTTTAATTTTAACAAAATGAGTATTCAAACAATCAAACCGATGAACATAATGCGAAAACCACTTATAGTCACATTGTAAAACAAACAGTTACAAATACATAATTTAATCATTGAAGATAGTTTTGTTGTGTTGCCTGTAATTAAAAAATTACAAATACACTATGGAGCAACTTATCATCATAGCACAAAACATATTTGACAAATAAATCTAAAACACAAAACTTACTCGGTGTAGTTCAAAATTCCAATAGGGAAGAAATGAAAATGTAATTGACTGTTTTTTTTTTTTTTTTTTGGTAGCTTTTGAACAAGAATGACAGTTGTGAATTCTAATAGGGAAGAAGATGGAGATGTAATCATGTAATTGACAGTTTGCTTTTGTTGGTAGTGGAAATGTAATTAACGTTTGTTTTTGTTTGTAGTTTTTTAGGAAGATAACTAAATGTACAGTTTTTTTAGGAAGATAATTGAATGTACAGTTAATTAGATAATTAACTACATGTAAGGGTAAAGACATAAAACTACATTATCAAATAAGGGCAAAACCGTAACTCCACACTATCAAATAAAAGGCATAATTTAAGGAGCATTTACACTTTTTATATACCTTTAGGTAAGGATAGCTAATGAAAATGCCAAAAAAACACCTTCATTCCATTATGCAAAACAAAATGCCAAATGTGTGACACTATTTATGAACACATAATTATTTTATTCATTTTTCTTATTGCTCTCGTTTTTTTTTAATTATTATTATTATTAGGAAAACTTCACTTATCCTTTTGAATTGTCATGACTTTTGCAATGTCTCCCTCAAATTTCAAAACCTCTCAATTTAATGTATCCAACTTTTAACTCTTTTCAATATCTCATCTTCGTTAAGATTTTCTGTTAAATTTATAATAGAATGGTGTTAAATTACTTTAATACCCTTAATTTTATTTTATTTTTAAAGTGACCCAACGTGGGTCACGACCAAACCTACGGCGGGGTCTGGTGGTGACCCCGCCGTGGGTCTGGTGACCCACGGCTGGATCACGACGTGACCTAGCGTGGGTCACGTCGTGAGCCACCATGGGTCATGACTAGACTCAAGGTGGTGACCTCACCGTGGGTCTGCTGACCCACGGCTGTGGGTGATAAGGTGACACACGTTTGGGTCAAACCCAAACCTATGATTTTTTTTTTTTATTAAAAAAAAAAAAAAATTTATTTGAAATTAAGGGTAAATTTATAATTTTTTTAAAAAGTTAGGGGCATAAAAGTCATTTCATCTATTTGACTGTTTGACTTTACAGAATTGGCTAACGAAAAGAGACATTGAAAAGAGTTAAAAGTTGAATACACTAAATTGAGAAGTTTTGAAGTTTGATAGAAACATTGCAAAAATCGTGACAATTTAGGAAGGTAAGTGAAGTTTTCCCTTATTATTATTATTATTTAATTTATTTTTTAAAACATTTCTCTCATACAGCAGCAACAGGATTACAGGATGAAAGCTTATTTCTCTCAACTTTGCTTCCGTTGCGCACCTGTTTCTCCATAAGCTTATTTCTCTCCTTTTTGCGATTTGTTATTTCTCTCATATAGCAACTGAAGTCTCTGCGATTTGTGGTTTCCTTATCCGACGATTTGCGATTTGTAGATGAAGAAGAGGAATTTTGACTTGGAGATGGTCAATTGGGTGATGTTTGGTGTTGCTGTGATTATTGTGGTTTGAGTAATGTTAAATGTTATCATGTCTCCCCAAAATTGATATTATATTTAAAATAACTATTAGATCAAAATTCAATAGTAATCTATCACAAATCCAATAATAATTTTAAAAGTCATATCTATTTTGGAGGGACATGACTCATGAGAGTGATATGTAGCATTACTCTTGTGGTTTGGTTTGCTGTGATGATTGGATGATTGAGTAATTTTCGGTTATGTTGGGCTGGTGATAATAGAGAGCAGTGTGCCAACCCACTTTCCCACCATTTTCTAGGGAGAAAGAAACTCAATTTCAAAAACAGTATGAGAGAGTTTTTAGGGGGGGGGGGGGGGGGGGGCGTTCACACAATTGTCGCGCTCAAGAGAGCAAGCGAAGCTTATCTTGCAGACCCAAGAGAATAACCTGGCGATTGTAGGACTACCTTTCATATGGATGTTTCATTTAGTGTTTTTGGTGGAAATGTGGTTTTAACCAAAATGAATAAATTTTTTTTAGAAAAATATTATTTTAATAAAATAAAGAAGAAATTTGATAAGATGTTTGATGCAAGTTTTGAAAAGTAACTAACTAAGGTCGAAAAAATAGGCTTTAATTAGCTATTTTAAATAGAAATTTAGATAAGCTATTGTGAATGCTCTTACAATTTATATATGGCTAATTTATGCGTTGATGTTGCATTGTGTCAACGTTATGTAGCATGCCACATCAACCAAAAAAAATTGCCCAACGTCTTTCATGAGTGTCCGATCACTCCCTTAGGGTAAGGGGTAGTAGTTAGTCACCTCTACTTAACTTTTGAGGTAGTTACACCACCCCATACGAGCAAGATTTGGTGGCCATTGTCACCACATATTTTTGATCCGGTGGTCGCAAGCACCTTTGTGTGGTAGTTGAGGGTGCCGCTTGATGAGTTTGTGTATTTTTTTTTTCTTTCTTTTTTTTTTTACTGATGTGATAGTGCCACATCAATGCTTAAGGGAGGGTATGTAAATTCTATGTATGGGTAACATTACTGGTAACATTACTCATGATTCATATAACACAATTTCAAGTAGAATTTGACCATAACAACCTAACCGGATCGAAACCAGTAAGGCTCCATGCACTTGCCAACTTGAAAACTAATGAATCAAATTTTGGGTTGAGCCGATCAAAAACAGGTTGGGTTTGCCAAATTCATATCGGTAAAAGAAGCAAACTTTTTATATGATTCAAATTGTTCCATTATTTTTATGCTTTTGTGATAACAGTTCGCACTTTGCCTCTCTCAAATTGCCTCATCAAAAAACCGGATAGAGACCTTCAACAATTTTGTTGTCCAACAAATGTGAGTTGATTTTTATAAGGCCCACTTGCCTGAGTAAGTCTCGGACAGCTTGCCTACTTACTGGGACAGATAAGCTCCATAGGATCTCTTTCACACAATTCAGACAGAAAATTACTGAGATCCGAGTCCCGAAAACCAGCTTGACCAAGCACTAAGGACTGCTCTGTTGGGTGCGATCCTACATGCTTATGGACAAAGAACCACTGCCTGATTTTACTGCCAGCTCTAATCATTATTGATTTTAATTTATGTTACGTATAAGCTGTTCCGTGGTGGTTGGGATAGGAAAGACAATGTGGAACCTGTGGCCCTGCCCTCTCAATTACAGGCAATTTGAAACTTCAAATACAAGGAAAAGAAAGAAAAGAGGCAGAGTAAAGATACAGAACTACAGAAAGATAGGTAAAACTTAAACCATATAGGCATGCTCATCATTATAGTATCCACATCCTCACTGACTTTTCAGGTAGAGTAATTATGAACCAAAACAAAGAGAACGACTTTCAACAGAAAGGAAAATAAACTCTACTCCTCTATACACATTTCACCCTCTATATCATGATAGTGGGCATTTAGTGGAAGCTCTCTCATAGCGAGTTCTCAATTTTAGTAGAAAAAAGAATAAAAAAAGAAAATGAATGCAGCATCAGATTATGAATTTTTGAGTGAATCAGCTACTTTTTAGCTTTTCCAAGAGTATCGCGAGACCACTTCTATAGGTGATAGCATAAAAAAGAACTGCTTCCATCACATAATTTGCAACAGGCTACTTGACAAGCCAACTATATATAGCCCATGCAGTGATCAAATTCATACCTGTTGCTCATTGGAGGTTGTTTCTCAACCAAGCTGAAATTAGAATTGGAGGAAACGCAAAGTTCCAGCCCAAACTATGCATCAGATCTGCCAAAAAGGAAATGGGAAGAAGTTGCACTCAAATACTTGACTTGAGAAGGGAAACAAATTGTCACAGAAGGAAGTTCTATTTGCAGGGTGATGCTAATTCTTGTTCTTCTTGTTATTGTAATTAAAATTAGAAAAGCATATTTGATCTCACAATGGTCCAAATCAAAGAGCAACAGTAGATGGTACTTATGACCCCCTACAGGGTGTGATGTTACAAAAAAGGTTTACTTGGAAATTTCTTGAAAAGGGGCGTCCAATATGCTGTAGGAAAGTTAGTACTTTTCTTACGGAAACCATAAAAAATTGGCAAATGTTTACGAAGTTTGCTCCCTACTTGCTAAACATAAAGTTGAAATCAGATGGCCTAATTCCATGATTTCCCACAAGGCCACAACAAGACACCCCAAGAATTATGACCTTGAACCACAGCATCGCCATCCTTCAACCCACCAGGCTATCTATAGTTACAACAATGCGGCAAGTCGGGTGTGGAGTTCTATCTTGAAATGTTTCTATCCTACCCTCTACCCTTGGAGAGGTGACATATCAGCACTGAACCTATTCTACCTTTAAGGTTTGTACTTGAAGCAAATATGGGTGATTTGTCCATGGGATGCAACTACAAGCAAGGCTAGCATTTCAAGATGGTGCTGAGAGAGGTTCTCTCATGCAACTAAGCAAGACTAGAAAAAGAGGAAAAAGAAAAAAATTACATTGCTGGGAAGGAGGCAAGTTGTACAATACCTGTTGTTTTCCATTGATTAGTGTTGCGACACCTCTGAGATACCCCTTGAATCACTCTGAATCTCTGCTAGTGGATTCACAATGAACCCACCACCACCCTGTAGCCGAAGCCTACGGTTCTCTGACTTAAACATTTCAGCATTGCCATTCTTATCAGCTCTGTAGCGCATGGCAGGCACTGATGGGGTAACATTGGAAGCAGAAAACCTTGAGGCTGAACAACGGCCTTCTGTCTTCCTCCAGAACTTGGAGCTAAAAAAATCTGCTCCCGATAACAGGCAACATTTGGTGCTGAAGGAGTCAGTGTTAGTCATCCTCCCACTTGATACAGCCAGATCGTATGATATCTCATCTAGTGCCAACTCTAGGCCATGCACACGTGTCTCCAAGGCACGCATTCCATTTTGTGAGCTCCCAATGAATCTCTAATGCAAGAAGAAAATGAGAAAGCTGAGAAGCAGTCTTCATCAATTTCATTATCAGCAGTATATACATGAGAATATAACACATTTATGGGTATCAACTACCCTTAAACATTGTGCCTACTGGAATCAGGCTAAGCAAATAATGCATTGTTCCAGTAAAATAGTCTGCTCCTGTAGGCTACCATAGGAAGGACGCTCGAGGTTATGACTAGTTATATCTCAGTTTTTTTTTTTTTTGATAAGTATGACTAGTTATATCTCAGTGTTAAAAGTAAAAAAAAATGGCATAAATCTGTGTTAATTTCTGACTTTTGGTATAGCTCATTAGAATGCTAAAGCTTTTACACTTCTCTGGAATGATTTGAATCTTGTCAAAATAAAATCTAGGTTTATCTAACTAAAGTCAAATGTTAAATTTGATCCATGCACAAAAGACTGCAAAAGGATTCACCAAATAATGCAAATTAAGAAACCAAACAATATTTGTCAGTAGGGTATGCCCAAAGATATGAAGAAAGCACATAATAGTTTAAACGAGAACAGCAGATATATTGATAACATCAACAATGATCATAAGCTCGATTTTCAAGCACAGACACAAACCTGCAGTAGATCTAGTAGACTGGATTGCTGCTTTTCGATCTGAAAAAGCTGGTTGCGGATTAAAGATAAATCCTCACTCTCTTTGCGGTTCCCATGGAAATCAGTAACATTACCGACAACAACAGTGGATTCTGGGCTCTCCTCATGGGATGGAACCACACGAGATCCATTCTTGCCAAACTTGTGCATCTTATCATCAGAGTTCTTACTGAAGAGCGACCGTTTTGTTTCGGGCTTGGATAATCTATTTTTCTCGGTATTCCTTTCCTCAGGGACATTCTCATCTCTTTCCCTGTAATCAACCTCCGAAGGCCCAGAAACATTAGGCACTGAAATCTCAACTTTCCAGTCCGAAGATCTCTTGCAGTCCAGCTTCCGGAAAATTGTGGGATCTATTTTCTTGTTGTTGCTCTGCAAAGGACTTCTCTTCCTAGCGCTGGTAGCAGATGAACGATCAGTCGGCGTTAACCGGCTAGTTAGGATGGGATTTTTCTTCAATTGAGAAGCTTTAGAACCAGCAGTGCAAGAATTTTTGGACCCAAGTGGATGGCGTCCATCACTCGCATTCTCTGTCCCCATAATAAAGACAGATCCACAGAGAGAATGATATGATCAACATCAGAAAAAGTAAAAAATAAATGTCATGAGCAATACAAGCAACAGAAAGTAGATAACAATTTTGAGCCTAATGATAGAGCTAAAATACCCCAAATGACCATCAAAATCCTTCCAAGTAAATGAATAAAGCATTAATCTGATCATGCACTGGAATGAAAATTTTCAACCCCTAATCCAAACGCTACACGATTGACTACAACAACACTTAAATCTCTAAATCATCAACTTTTCTTTCTCCTCTGCTTGATTATCGATGGTCAAATTCCAACCAATAGGAAAAAAGATGAAACAACTTATCAAAAAGAAAAGCCAAATTAAACATTAAAAAAAAAAAACTCGTACCTTTCGAGGAAGTTTCCGAATGCGGTGGCGGTGATGCCTCATCCGAAACATCAGGAATCTGCTTCCAAGCCTCCAACATTTGATTCATAACCTCCCGCACAGCCTTCACCTACACCCGCCAAAAAAAAAAAAAACACAATCTCAATCCACATTCCAAAATTACTACAAAGCCACTTACTTTCACACATTTATTATTTTTCAACGGATCAATATTTTGTAGTCGACATGATCATCTGAAATCGAGAAGATGTATTTTACGGTCCAGATTTAATGGTGTATATATATATATTGGCACAGATAAATAAATTGTCGGTTAGGTTCAGTAAAATAAAATCATCACCATGAAATAGCTAGGATCCTACTCCCCTCGTAATTCGTATCACATATGCCAAATTTCACATCAATAGGATATCAAATAGCAGCGTTCTTAATTTGTTTATAAAAATAATCAATTTTCTTTATATTTGGCAATACATGACAACGCGTAATATCAACCGTAGATAAACGTCCAATCAACGGTTCTCTGATTTGGTAGAATATTGATTGATATAACCTAAAAGTTACTAAATATACACCAGATACTAAAGAATAACAATTATAGTAATTATTACAATAATTAAGGAAAAATAACAAGACCTTGTCGTATCGACGACTCTCGAAGACCTTCACACAGCCAGGCTTATACTCCGGCAGCGAATCCCTCTCCACCACCGCCAAACTCAGCAGCGCCTCCGCCGCCGCTTTCCTCGCCGTCCAATCGTCGTTGCTCAAGAAGTCCACCAGACAAGGCACCAAGTTTCTCAGCGCCCCGTTAAACGACGCCGCACCGACGCTCACAACGCTGTCAATCAGAGCCAAGAGCGCCGCCTTCGCCCTGAAGCTCTCGCATTTCAAGAGCTTCTCGAACCTCGGCAATAACTTCGCCAGCCTCGCCGGGTCCGGATCCGGAGCGGAGTCGATCGCCGAGGCCAAGCACAGAGCCGCTCCGATCTGCGCGTTAGGGTCCTGCTCCGTGAAGAGCGCGTCGGCCAGGGGCTTCAGGAACGAGACGAACGGAGGCTTCGTGACGTGCGAGGACAGAGCCGCGACGGAGTTCACGCAGGCGGATCGGACAGAGGAGTCCGGGTCGCGGAGGCGGCGCGTGACGGAGGAGAGCATTTTGGAGAGGTACGGATAGAGCGAGTTGCCGTGAGTCTCCGAGAGGACCGCCAAGAGGTTCACGCATTGTTTGCGCACCGGGGACTTGTCGGACGGATCAGTAGAGTGAATGCACGAGAGGAACGTAGGGAATTGGGTCGGGTCCAGGGTCCGGGCGATGGATTCGAGTTCGGACGCGGCTATGGAGTGGGTGTCCCGGTCGGAGAGCTTGGTGAGGCACGTGAAGACCCGGTGCTTGAGGTTTTGGGCCATTTTGTTGGTTTCGCGGGTCGGGCTTCGGAGTTACGATTCTGGCGGTAGAGCCTCCTGGATTTCCGGCGACATTGCCGGAAATGGCGGTGGAGGTGGTTACCGTTTGGTCGGTTTTTAGTCTGGGAGTGTGAGCCACTGAGAAAGAGCAGCTGTGTTGCTTTGCTTTTTATAGTATTTAGAGGAAAGAGCGGTGGTCACACAGATGATACGGTCAAGGTAACTTTCACTGACAAGTAAAGGAAGGAAAAACGGGACCGTAGAGGGTTTACGGTTCCCCTTTTTGCACTTTTACTCAAGGTGGGCTAGCCATGCTTCTTAGAGAAGAAGAAGCATCGCTGGAAATTCCCATTATAGCTGAAATTTATGTTTAATTAAAATAATGCTAAGGTAATGATTATGAGAGTTGGTGATCAGGTGGACTCACGTTCACCTGAGCTCAGTGTCAGGATATAGCTGAAACTTGGATCCCACAATCTCCTGGAAAAGGATAGAAAAATTAAAAAACATTGTAAAGGACCTTTGAGAGGGACTGCGATACTCACCAATTTAAATGAATGGGAGAGTATTTAATTCTTGTAAAAGTAATAACGATTTTATCGTTTTAAGTTTTGAGTGGACAAAATTACCCTCATTTTTACAAGAATTGAAAAAATAAATTGGAGATGATCCAAATTCCTCACATAATCCCTACCTAATAACAAAGAAGGAATGATATATATTATAAATTTAATTTACAATAATCTCATAATAATGATGTGTCAATCCTAACTATTCTTTAATTTTTTGTTCTTAACAAAGTATGATTCAAGAGTAATTCGAATGTTGGCTATGACTCTTACACTAATATTGTAGAAGAGTAATGATACATGTTAACTTTATGTCTATTTTGTGTTAATTAAAATTGATGTAACTTTTAAAATTACAATTAAATCAAAAGTCAATAATGATCAATTATAAATTAAATGATAATTTTAAAAATCACGTCATTTTTAATTGACACAAAATAGACATGAGAATTGACATATATATTTACTATTCTAAAATAATTGTTTCCAATGGATATCTCAATCGACAAGAGATCAAGTCTCATAAAGTAGAAATTATTAGTTCAAATTCTCTTATCCTCTTTCTTTCACCTTGTGTAACATGTCAAACAAAAATAAAAAATTATAGAATAATTATAAAATAAAAATGTAATTTATAAGTTGAGATATCATTTCTTTTGCTCATAGTAGAGGGAGGGTATTAACGGAAGAGATTCCGGTCCATATGATATGGCTGACTCTTACAAACTCATTCTTTGACTTTTGTAGAAGTAAGCCAAGCTCATCGAGCGATGGCGCAGAGGATCTTTTACTCTGTCCATAATTTTCATGACCGACTAATATATAAAGAGGCTTGCTGCCTCAGCCTCGCGGTATGTTGTATGCTTGCGTCTTCTCATTTTCCATTTTCCAAAAAGTTAATAGCGACCTGCGATCTTAATAAACAAGTCGGTTTCACGGAATGTCCGTGAGACTGACCGTGGTAATATAATAATAGTCCAATAGATTAAGTTTGTATTCTACGAGTTATTGCCTAGTTGGGAAAAAGAAAAATCAGGCGCAAGCAGGACCACGGTGGTGTGAAAGAGAATAAATATACATGGAAGTTAATGCGGGTAATTGGCTCCAACGATTTAAGGAGTCACGTGACTGTGGCTGGGTTTATCATGGAAGTAACTGTGCCTGCAATCAAGCTGCTCAAGTATCTACCATCCAAATTATTACTTGTTCATAATTTAGTAGGTGTTTGTGGTGGCATTCATTTTGGGGCAATATGAACAAAGATAAATTTTAGTTTATTGCATCTAATAAAGTAGGTAGTATTATATTATTTAAAAGTTTAAAATGATGCAGTAATATATTCATTATATAATAACATATACATTGTTAAATCTGTTCAATCTAATATGAACCATAAAAATGAATTCTTTCCATTTCATCCCGATTCTTGTTGAAATGATGCTAGGTTCATATATTGGTGTACCTAGAGATAATTTCTAGGAAATAGGCCTCCTCCACCCAAAGTTAGCTCCAACATGCCCATTTTTGACGTCATGTGTATGGTATCCTGATCTGATCACTATTACTTGAACTCATAACGTTTCTTTATACTCGGTGTTAGGAGATGTTCACATAACGTAGTGGGAGTTATAGAATCAAATCAATAATCTCATAGACCTCCATTCTTAACCAATCAAGCGTATGAAAACACTTCATAAAGATAAGAGAAAATGCTCACTCATGAAATATGCATTATTCTAACCAAACACTTTTCTTTAGCGAATTTATTAATCTCATTACCTTCTCCAACTTATATTGATTTAAGCATCGAAGTAGTCCGCTGAAACTTGGCAGGACGCTTCGTACTTGACTTTTATTTTTCTCCGTAGATTCTCTTAATTTAGAATTTGGTGTGTGACCAACTGATTTTTATATATAAACAATGTTGGATCCATATTCTACAATTAATTAATGATTCTTTGCAATTGATCAATGTTGATTTGTGCTATATTAAAAAGGACAATTCACCAAAAATATTTGGCGGTATGTGCAGGTATCACTTGGAGATCCATATCCAATAATTAATTTCTCAAGTTGTTTCATTAAATTGGAAAACGCCCCCATAAAAATTAGGTATTTCTTTAGCTTTTGAAATTGGGAAAGAAAGGTAAAACAGCGACATAAAGTAGAAGTGAAAGAAAAGTAACAGTGTTGTACTAAAGCGATCTCTTCCACCATTTGCTTCACATGATAAAAAGCCTTAATTGGCTCCAGTAATAATTCACAATAATCTTCGGAGAAAGTAACTTTCTAGGTCACCATTTTCCTTTTAGTATAGAAATCAAAACGACGGACAATTTGAGGCCCAAAAATCAAATCAAACAGCGGAGTTGGTAGCAGCATGAGTTAAGATTAGTTAATGATTTTCCTGTGGCATTAAAACAACATCACCGCCCCTATAGGCAGCTTTCAGCCTTACCTCGGCCGTAGTTACTTGACTGTTTTCGAGGGGGTGGGGACTGGCCGTATCTGCTTCCAATAAGGTGGTATTATTATTATTATTATTATTATTATTTATTTTTATATCCCGTCCATTTAACCCGCGGGCCTAAGTGGGAAGAGATGCCATATTGGAGGAAAGAGGGGGTAGAAGGTGGCGGCAATGGCCGATATATAGGGGGAGGTGGCTACGGGATGGAGGGAAAGGAAGAAAAGGAGAAAGGGGAAGGTGATGAAAAGGAAAGAAAGAAGGCAAGGAAAGAAAGAAGAAGGGTAGGGGGGGGTGGAGCGCCACCTCCTCAGGTGGAGCAAAGGTGAATAATAGAGTTCACAAGGGAGAGGGAGAGAGAGAAAATTAACAATGTGTTTTTTTTTTTTAAAAAAAAAAAAAAACTTTATAATTGTTCATTGCCATAGTATTAGGAGTACTCCATTGTTCCATATTTCAAGTTCATCAAAAAGCTTCCTTAAAAAGATGTTTACATTCATAATTGGAACGATACAACGAAAGTGATATAAGTCGAGATGACACCCTCAATTGTTACGTTATATTGTTGTCATTGGTGGGTTGGATTTAATATTATTTGTCAGCCCCCATTACTTACATGCTTAAGAAGTAACGATTCTCACAATGGTGTGGACACTGTAGCTGTTTGGTTTGAGGCTAATTTTTTAGATTTCTAAAAGATTATCGCTTTTGATTAATTGCATTTAAGTAAAAGGAATCCACATATACCTCCAACCTTTTTTTTTAGGACTGTAGATTCCCTGGCGAGTATCCACATTCCCTTCACATTGAGAATTTTTTTTTTTTTTTTAAAAAAGGAACAAAATTGCCCTTAATCAAATTACATAAACCCATAAAACCTTTTTCAAAACAAAACACAGTATCAAATTAAGCCTCACTCAAATTAACGTACGTACGCTCTTTATTTCCAAAAAGAAAATAAAAACGAAGTTGGCTTATTCGCGAATCTTGGAAGGTTCGTTACGTGTAAAACCACAAAAAAAGAAAATAAATAGGTTTTATTTGATTAGAGATGAAAAATAAAGAAAATAAATCAAACAATAAATACGGTTTATATATTGAAAAATGAAATTAAAAAAAAAAAATCATTGTTTAATTTATATATAGTTTTTCTTTTATGTCATTTCCGGTTTAATTTTCAGATATACTTTTGTATCATAAAGCCTTATGCACTTGAAGAGAGAAACAATAAGGATATTTTATAAATCATAAATATTTTTTACAAGATGCCTAAGAATAAACCAAACATGATCAGAATATCATATTTTCAGAAATTTAATTATCAGATTTATAATCATTCTTAAACGCGAGTTTAATCACATTCTCAAAAATTAAGATTCCCATGCATCATATTCTTGAAAATGTAGGTAGGAAGAGAAATAATATTAGATTTTCCTAACCAAGTGCTACATCATAATTAAGCATGCATAATGAGATAGTTGAGATCGGTTAAGTTTAGTTGAACCTACTCAAAATGTGGGTCACAATTCTCGTCCTCCTTACCTACCAGCTGAATACCTTTAACCATGGAAGGAGCTTCCAAAAGAGCTTTATTTGTTTTTTTTTTTTGGATGAATAAAGACGCTTTATTCACGAGGAAAAAAGCACAGTTGGTGAAAAGTTTTGCTGGGTAGCAATCACTCATGAAGAGATAAAGAATACAAGTACAATAGAGGAAAAATAAGATATTTTTTTTATAATGAGAAGCCCCATAAGTCAGAAAATCTGGATAACAAAAGCAAAAATGGCAGTTTAATTTGGCCAGTAGGTCCTCTCTTGAGGTCTTGTTATGGGGTCTTCCTTGTCGGTTGGACCAAAGCAAACAAACCAACTTCGAATATTTTTGGCAATGCAAAACAGATCAAATTGGTTGGAAGTGCTGTTATTTTATTATTTTTATTTTTATTATTATTATTATTATTTTGGATTAATTATAGTCTATCTGGGGTGATGAGTTTTGTTTTGACATAGTGGAAGAGGGATATTTGCTGTTGTACTGGTGTGGAGAGAGACGAGAGGAAGATTGTGGCGTGTTAAAGAAAATAATAAAAAATAAATTTTTTTTTTTTTTAAAAAAAAACTATTTAAAGAAAGTAGATAATTTATTAAAGTTTGTAATGAAAATTTAATACCTAAAAATTAGAAAAAGTTGTATTTTGAATAGTTAAAATAGTCACTCCCATTAAAGATGTTTTAAGAAAATATCTTTTAATAATTCAAATTGAAATTGAGATACTGTATCCATCCAACCAACACAGACCGAGAGTCGGGCTAAAGTCACAAGCCCTTATGAGCCATAAAGGCTAACACGCCAATTGCTTAAATAACAACTAAGAAGAGTTGCAGAGAATAACTCATCACTGCTTTATCCTCGTTGCCCCATTATTCCCGACGAAAAATTAGGCGACGCCCTAAACTTGCGTGAGTACACAATTCTACGCGACCAGAAAGAAGTAATATTATAATTTTTTTTATATATTTTTTTAAATTAGAAGTAATGTTAGATTAGATAGTGAATTAAGGGTTAACTAAATCACATTACCCACGTGGACAAAAAGAGCTAAATTATATACTAGTCCTTTTTTTTTTTTCTGAGTGATAATTCATGATCTGATTTCTGAAACTAGAACATCGATCATTTCTTTGAATTCTTTCGACCTAAATGATCCCCAAGGGTGAGAAAAGATTGGAGGCGTCTAATGACTAATATCATACCATCATGACACTAACAAACATGTTGACTGACGAAGTTTCCTTGGCATTTAATGATGGTGATCAATTGCTTGACACAATTCAAATGCTGCATTTACTTTGGGTTTGACCTAAATGATCCCTAGATTGATGTTAAATTTGCTTCAAAACTAAGGTTGTAGTATTTTGGGGTTCCTTTCTTTTTCTCTTTCTTTTCTTTAGGGGGTGAGGAGGGAATATGCCATTTAGTTTGGCAACAAACGAATCTAGTTGTTTGATTTTTTTTTTTTATTATTAAACTAACTGAAAATACATATCAATTTAATAGGCTAAATTAAAAGAATTTTTTTTGTGAGTTGCACAAAACTTTTATGCACCTAGCTCGTAGTTACTTGGTGATTGGTGTGATATCTTCGTCTAAATTAAGGTATGGGGTGAATGTCAGGGTAGCTGACCAAGGAGGTGGAGCCTATTCGATAGATCGAGAAGGTAGACCACATGGGAATGCGATTGAAGAATGATAGAAGCAAAAAGAATGTGAATAAAAAAAAAAAAAAGGTCTCTCAGGTTCATCTAAAATTCATTCCCCATTACCCCAATCTCTCTCGGTGTCGTACACAGTTTGGATACTCTCAACCCCATGAGCCCATGTGCATTTGCTTGCATGTGGAGCGACAGATAACATGATCTCCAAGGTAAATACAAGTTTTGGACTGTAGTCCGTATATAAAAAAAGGGGGATAAGGCATATCCTTGCAAACACACACATTCCTTGGCTTTGTATGTGCTAGATATCAGTCGCATATAATGGGATCGGGATCTCGGTTGCGAGACTTACTTGCCTTAGGCAGTTCAGGATAGAGTGATAATTTGTATTCGCGTGTTATGTTCAAATTAAAGTATGGATATAAGATTATATAGGTTAATATTAATCTAATTCATTTAATTAAATTAATCAAACCACTCAACTCTAACCTTTTAATTTTGTATTGAATTCGTGTTGGGTTCGTGACTCATGTAAAAAATTGTTTGCATTATGTCGCGTGTCGAGTTTGAACTGTGTCAATGCATATGTATAAGACTATATAGGTAAACGCTAATCCAACCCATTTAATTAAACAGGTCATACTTTTTAACCCTAAACATTTAATTTTATATTGAATTTATATTGAGATTGCAAATCGTGTAAAAAATTAACAACTTTAATCTAAAGTGCATAGTCACTTACTCCTGAACAATTGGGAAAAAGAGTCTACCTATCCCGAACAAATAAACTCTACAATCCCTCTCTCGCTAAAATTGTCTAAATTACATGCAATCCAAGCGACGGCTCCTCCAATACCATTAACATTAGCATGAAGTCACACACTTTTCTAAAATTTAAATAAACATCCAGTCTATCTCATAGATGAGTGACTTGCTCACAAAAACATTTTACAAAAAAAATAAAAAGGTGGGTGACTTGGAATTAAAGGAAAGTAAGAATCGCCCACGGTTTATATGATTTGGGGGGTCATTGTGGCACGCGGTGGACCATTTTCAGGGGTCACCATCATTGATATTATTTTGTACCATATTATTTTGTACATAAATGTAGGTAGGTACCATGGCATTATAGCTCTAATGCAAGCAATAGTGATCATGTTTTGTCGTGTTAGTTCTTAGCTTTGTTTTCTACGTACGATGACCTTGTTTCATTTTTTTTTCCTCTTTTTTTTTTTTTTTAATATCATAGTTTTCTTTTATTTTTATTTTTATTATTTTATTTTAATTACTCCACAGAATAGTGATAGTCTTTGTCCAGTCCTATTATTATTAAATTAGTTAATCAGTCATCATCAGATCTAATGTGGCCAGAGAACAATAGTGACAGGTGGCTCTAGATTTTTTTTTTTTTTTTTTTTTGTTCAATTTAAAGATTCCCAATCCACAATAAAATAGAAAAGTAGAAAATATGTTCATGGCATAATATTACATATATATTGGATGCCCCATTTCAATTATTAAAGTTGTATGAGAATATAAAAGAAAACAAAAAAAGAAAAAGAAAAAAGCAGAAGATATTAACTACGAAGCAAACGACATATATTAGAGAAATACCATAATAATACATAATCCTTCATATATAAAAAGTTATTTAGTTGAATAATATTATTTTTTATATTTATTTATCGAACTTAAATCACATAGACTGACATGACGTATATAAAAAATTCTCTTAAAACACGCTACGGTTCATAAATGTGAATCGTAAGGAGGTAACATTAGTCTGTGTGGTTGGTGGCAAGGACTGGCAACATGAATGCCTTGTGTCGTGAGTGGTTTAGCTGCTTTATGAGTTTGACTTGAGTGGTTTTAGTTGAGAAGTGAAGGATTGGGCCAACAAATCTCTCTGAATTGAGAAATTCTATGTTTTAGTTGCTTAAAGGATAAGCTTTGCATACGGTTACATTTTAAACATTTAAAGGAAACTACATGTGATTGAAATTTACTTAAAATTAATGCATACAATAAGTAATATAAGATATAAGAAGATATTAGAGCCTATTCATTTCAAAAAAAAAAGAAGAAGATATTAGATCACCCTGTCTCGATGGGTTGCAAAAAACTCGAGTCTCCTTTAGCCTCACAACCACCTCTACAGGGTGAGGGCTCTTGCGAACCACCTTTGCACGGATGGGGTGGCTCAGCGAGAATTTTCTCTTACGATCGTCTCCTTTCACTCTTTTTTTTTTATCTTTTTAGTTCATTAATTTTTTTTGTTTTAGGGAATATGTTGGTGTGACAATAATGTACATGGTATTGTTTTATAGTCTTATGTGACTCTTTGTGCATGACAAAAATTTCGTTATTTTTTTTTAGATGGTAGATTGACAAAATGACCACTTTGATGAAAATGAAAAGCACTTTGGTCAAACTTTTTGATAAAGCGGTAAATCATTTGGATCAAATTTGTATTTAATCGAATTTTTTTTAAAAAAAAAAATTGAATTTCAAATTTTCACCACTCAACTCTATCTGTCCAAAATTTTGTTTCTCGCTACCACTAGTGACTAGCCTTTGTTGCCAAGTGGTATATTGTCCCGTTTCTTGCCCTTTTTAAAAAAAAAAAAAAAAAAAAAAAAAAAAATACAAGTAGAGACAGGGAAATGGAAGAGAAATAAAGAGTGGGCAACCCAAAAAAAACCTCTCTCCTTACAAGGAAAAATATTAAAGGCCTATATTTGTGCTTTGTGTTAAATCATCTACAAAAGCAAGCCCATTCATTTTAAAAGATGCGTCCGATGGGTCAGAAACCAGATTGACCCGGCTCAGCTAGACCCAAAACAAAAACGGCCCATGACCAACAGTGTCCTCCATAATCCATATATATATGAAGAAGCGCGAAGTTGCTCAATTCAAACAGACCCTCATAATCAATCTCCCTCCCAAAAGATTCGTCGTCGACTCGTCTCATCTGCTCGTAACGATCACAAAAATGATGCTTCGTCACTCCCAATGCCAAACCACCCACGGCGTCATTAACGCCCCCCCAACGTGAGCCTCTACAGTCTACACTCTCCAAAATTTGTTGTTTCTTTCTTTCTTTCTTCTTTAATTTTCTTTTCTTTTCTCTTTTTGATTTTACGTATATATATATTATATATACTATATGTTTGATTAATCCTTGCACTATAGGCCCCTAGAGGAAGCGATATCTAAATTTGTGAAGTTTGTGATAACAGAGAAGTATATGATCATCTTCAGGAAATTCAATACTTCAAGATCACAAAGAAAAAAGGTTCTTCCTTTTGATTCTGGCTAAGCACTGTATATCTTTATTGCTTTATATATAATTAGCACTCATGAAGTATAATTAGCACTCATAAAGGTTCTTCCTCTTTCTTCTGCCTTTTCTTTTGATTTTTCGGCTGCATGCATGCATGGTGCTGGAAATGAAACCAAGTTCTTTCATGCTAGTCTTATCAACACGTGTATCGATCAATAATGATCATTTATGAGAGGGAGAAAAAGAGCATAGGGGTTGATATTAGATAAATGCATTAATAGATCTTAGAAGGCCGGACACAACATTATCATATATATATTAACAAAAAGAGAGAGAGAACCAGAATTTTTTATTGGGGCCAAATCATGAATTTTTGGACTGAGGGTTTTAAATGGGTATTGGGTTGGATTTTTGGACTGGTCACCAACTGTTTGGGCTTTTTAATATATATAAATATATATTGAAGAAAAAATTTATGGCCCAGGGCCGCCTTGGTTCCGTCTCTGGAGTCTGGATAGGGGTCTTCTCTTTTATTGTGCAGAAACTGAAACTTTATGAATATTGAATGAGTGACATGGGATGGGCAAACATGTAGCTTAATTATTCATCCAAAAAAGAGAAAAAAAAACATGTAGCTTAATGTTCTACGTTGAGTAATTTTTCAAGTCATTGATATGGGTTTGTCAAGAATTTGTTGTAATTTGGAAATACTATAAAATCTCTATGCATATATATGACTTAATTTCAAACTCTTAATTCAATTTCGAGTTATATATTCATTAATTCTGTCTTGCGTAGGAGTGACGTGTATGGAACTCTGTCTAGGCTTGAGCAGTTATTCATGGATCACAGTGAACTTCGTCTACGTTTCACTAGTCTCCAAAAGGAAAACTTACTACACATGCAAGCAAACTGATCAAGGTATGAAATAGAAGCAGTAAATTAATGCATGAGTAATTATACTCATCAATCTGGGCTGAATGAACAGTTATTCAGCCGAGGGCTTTTTTTTTTTTTTTTTTCTGTTTTTGTGGACTCTACATGATTAAAAAAATATTTATTTTTTTAATTTTTTAATTTTCATTTCTAGCTCTGAATCTAAATGACTGTTCATTCAACCCAGACTAAGTGATATTCACGCTCATTAATGCATATATAATAACCAGCGTTATTTAATTATCATATTTTTCTTGAAATTGGGTAACTTTCCACTATCAAGTTTCTCTCATAATTTGTTAATTTGTTATTCGCAATCGATATGTAGCCGTACGTGCTTTTTGACTGATCATCATGTAGATTTATTATTGAATTTCTGTAAATTCTTACCGGATGATCATGATCCTTGTCAGTGAGTGAGAAAAGGCCATGGAAAGGAGGAGTATAACGGTCACAGACACATCAGGATCGTCTGTGAGCTCCTTTTATAGGAAATCTATTCTTGATCGATCATAGCATAGTTTCTCAATGTTTCACTTGAAATTGAGACAATCATAATCCTATTCCATTACTTCAGTGTTTTTCTTTTTTAGTGCATTAACTTTGTTACTTTGTAAGATTAATGTTATATTTACCATTTTTATCTTCAAAACTATCTCACAATGCTGACATGACAGTTTTAACCAATTGTTACATTTTTTTTAGAGTAATGCTAAATTTTCAATTTTTTTGTCAAACTTTATTCAACTTTGTATATGTGGGTTTTTTTTTTTAAATTTTTTTTTTTAAATTTGCTTTTGCATTTGTAGGATCCATCTTTGTCCACATATACAAAGTTTGATGGAGTTAGACAAAAAAGTTGAAAATGTAACATTACTCTTTTTATTTTTATTTTTTTTAACAAAGACTGATCCATTAGTTGATTTGGGCTACCACGTCCGCATCATGAAATAATTGTAGGATAAAAAAATGTAGCATTTATCACTTTGTAAACTGAAGGAAATCTATTTCTTCGAAGCGAGAAATGCTACAACGTCTACTGGTATCATTTTCTCATCCTTCTACTTTTTAAATCACCATTGGATATGTGGATCCTATGTGGACGCACATGGGATCCACAGATCCAATTATGATTTTAAAAATTAGAAAAATGAGAGAATGAGTTGTGACATTTTTTTCATTTTGAAGCAACGTTAGAAAGTATATTTTTATCTCATAATGCTGATGTGTCAGTTTCAAAAAACCCTTGGGTTATTTTATTTTCTAACAAAAATTAATCCAAGAGTTGGTTGTGACTGTTATATCAGTATTGTGGGATAATTGTAAGATAAAAATTTAGTTTCTAACATTACTCATTTATATAATTTTGAAAAAAATGGAAAATTAATTTATGTGGTTTACCTGATTTGTAATTAGTTTAATGTAATATCAAAATAAACTCAGAGATCCTTGAGGTATGCTAAAAAAAAAAAAAAAAACAATTTACTTTATATAGTCAAATTCCGTCAACTAACTCAACATATTTTATTAGTGTAGCATTGTCTTCAATAAGATACGTGTCACAATTTCATTGGTTCTGACGTATTACATTGCCTTATAAACTAGTATACATATGCAAAATTTTTTTTACCAAGCTAGTATACACATGATAAACTCACTTATCCCACAACTAGGCCGTAAGGTCAAATCCGTTTAAACTAGTATACACATGCTCCAAGAATTTTGACTTCTTTTTTTCATGGCCATGTCCATACATATAATATATATACTATAAATATATATATATATATTTCCCGTTATCCACGCATGTAAATAAGAAGTCCCATAGTCATTCATTTTGCAAGTGATTTCATCTTTACTTGGCAAGTAAAGTTTCTCCCAAATTTTTAATCTATCTAAAGAGGGGTCAGATGGGTCAGAAATAAGATGATTGAGCCAAAACAAAAGCAGCGTACGTTAACGTTAAGTAGAAGATATGTAAGTCACGTAGAACTCTATCTTCTAGTTTTAGAGGATTTCTACAATTCTCTCCCTTTTTAACCTTATCACCATCGTCCTTGTCTGGTGGTGGCTTATTCTTCAATCTCTCGGCTCTTTGTAATTCTGTTCCAGTAGTGCGTGTCCTACTCATCCTCCTTCATATATATATAATATGACGCGCCAACTTAATTCCTCAGTTTCAAACAGACAGACCCTCCTCAGAATCAATATCAGTCTCCAGGCCTCCTGAAAGATTAAAAGATTCGTCGTGCTCTGCTTGCAACGATCACAAAAATGATGCTTCGTAGCCCTCGATGCCAAGCCACCCATGGCCTCGTTAACGTCCCCCCCAACGTCAGCCTCTTTACTCTACTCCATAATTTGTTGTGTCTTTCTTTTCTGTTTTTGATTTTACGTATATATATGTACTCTTTTGCACTAGGCCCCTAGAGGAAGCATCTAAATTTGTGAAGTTAGTGAAAGAGTACCAACGGAGAAGTAATGATCGTTTTCACGAAATACCTTCTAGATTACAAAGAACAAAGGTTTCTTCTTTTTCTTTTCTTTTTCTTTTTATTATTATGACGGGAATCCTCGAAGGCAATCACTTCGTCAGCCACTTTCCCTTCACATGAATCGGATAAAACTTTGACTTCGCAGGCAAACGTGACCTCAAAAAATTATTTGCACCCAAAACAATATGAACTTTAGATTTGATGAGAATGTCACCAAGACCAAAAAAGTTCACATGAATCGGATAAAACTTTGGCTTCAACTAGCAAAACGTGACCTCAAAAAATTATTTGCACTCAGACAATATGAACTTTAGATTTTGATGAGAATGTCACCAAGACCAAAAAAAGTTCCAATGAATCGAATAAAACTTTTGGCTTCGCAGGCAAACATGACCTCAAAAAATTATTTTGCACCCAAGACAATATGACTTTAGATTTGATGAGAATGTCACAAAGACCAAAAACTGTAACATGTCTTTGTTACTTGAAATATATAATGAGAAGATTAGGAGTTTTTCATTGAATCATTGGGTTGTATTTTCATATATAATTAGTCTTATAATCAACATATGTATCGATCATTTATGGGAGAAAAAGAGAATAGGGGTTGATTAATTACTGTTTGATAATTGAAATAATAGAATTATATGAATATTAACTGAACACATGTAGCTTAAATGCTCTAAGTTGAGTAATTTTCCAAGTCATTGATTTGTGATTGTCAAGATTTGTGTTGGCAATTTGGTAGTACGTACTAATAAAATCTCTATATTGCATATGACTTAATTTCAATCTTAGTTCAATTTCGAAGTTATATATACATTAATTCTGTGTGTGTAGGATGACGTGTATGGAACTTTGACGAGGCTTGAGCAGTTATTCATGGATCACAGTGAACTTCGTCTACGTTTCAATAGTCTCCTAAAGGATTCGTCTTGCCCATCGA